>RJWT010033696.1:0-13846 GCA_004365215.1 Cuniculus paca
GTTACAGCTGTCAATCCTCTTAATGAGGAAAAGAACACAACAGAAGCTTTAAAGAACCAATTTGGATCGACCGCCTTACTGTGGGGAGGACAGTGAATGGCACTTCTCCAGGTAATAATATACTTTGTATTAATCTCTAGAAAACCATGGTAGTGCATGGGTAAAAATGTAAACTTAAACACACATGCACACACACACACACACCCTCTGGGAGTTTTAAAAACACATGTTTCGGGGATGAGCCAGATTCCTGGTAGAGGGGCATCCCCGCAGAGGGACAGCAAAGGCAGACAGGTTCAGAAGCGGGCACACGAGGTGGCTTTTGCAGAGCAGCAGGAAGCCAGAGAGAGTGAGCAAGAGAAAAGTAATCAGAGAGGTAATCACTGGGATTCCGTCAGAGCGCTAATCTAGGAAAGAGCTAGGTCAGAGTGTGTGGAGCTGCGCTCCTCTGGTCTAACCGAGCCATTGTCCCCTTTGCATAATGAGTATTTTCTGCTCTCCTCTAATTATCGTGAAATTAAATTCGCAGAGAATACACTCTACGTACCTAACATCTAAATAACCAGTGATTGCCAGTGGGCTTCATTGGTATCAATTTTCAGTTTTGTAAGATGAAAAATATCTGGAATCTGTTACACAACAATGTGTATCTATTTAACTCTACTGAACACTTCAAAATGGTTAAAGTGATAAATTTTGTTAAGTGGTTTTTACTACAATTTGTTTTTTAAAAAAGGCAACGTTACTCAAAGTTACAGGCGTACTGAAACAATAAAAACTATAACATTAAGGCCTGAAAGAAGCAAACATGCTAAGTGAAAGAAGCCGCAGCATAGGAACACAGATTGGTGGTTCTCAGGGTTTGGGGGAGGAAGGAGTAGAGATCAGCGGCTTAACGGGTACATGGTTTCCTTCAGGGGTCATGAAAATGTTTTAGAACGAGGCAGAGGTGGTAGACGTGCAATAGAGTGAATGTACCAAGTACCACTAATGTGTTCACTTTAAGTGGTTAATTATACATCGTATCAGCTTAAATTCAATTAAAAAAACTGAGGCCGGTATTCAGCTCAGCGGCTCAAGTGCTTGCCTGTGCGAGGTTGTGTTTGATCCCCCGTACAAAACAAACAAACAAACAAACAAACACTAAGGGAAGGGAAAAGTTCAAGAGGAAATAGTATTGAAAAGGGTCAAATGTAGCAGAAAGGCCAGATGGCATGTAAAGTAAGAGGTTATTAGATTTGGGAGTAGAAGGAAAGTCCTTGAGAGGCAAAATGTTCGTGGTTAGGCTATTGAGGATTGGCATGAGATGGGCCCGTGGAGGTCCTTAGCATTGGTGAGGTCAGTTAAGAGGAAAAGACCAAGATAAAGGAGAGAAACATACTTTCAGCAAGTCTAGGAAAAGATAGAAGGGAACCCGAGCCAAGAATTAGAGGTCAGCCTTGGGGAATATAACCTCCTAATTCTGGAAGGAGCAGGTAAGTGTGGAGTAAATTTGTGATTTCTGAATTTCACTTGGAAAGCAAAGAGAAATTGAGTTGAATTGAATGAAACTTGATAGCTCCTGTTTTCTTTTTATAAAAATGAGGAAACAGTCTAGGGCTTGAAGTGAGTAGTAAAGTCTTGGAGGTTGATAAAGAGGAATAAAAGGACTGGGCGGCTTTCGGGCTTGGCTGGAATCGTGAATATCTCCCTTACACACACAGAAATCCCCAGTTGGAAGGTTTAACTGTTAAAACCATCGCATGATTAATATTTTCCCACAAATTGCTCATTAAAAGTAAAACCCTCTGTCTAGTGTCATGTAACTAATGATACTGGCTTTAGGACATGTTATGATTATACTCAAAAGTGTTTATGTAATGTGCAACATGAAGTTTAATTATGGAGAACTGCAGAAAGACAGACAGCAAATTGCAATCTACTGAAAAAACATTAAACTAAAAAATGGAAATGAGGAGAGACTTAAGCAAATATTTCACCAGACTTTGGAAATGATGGAGCATTAAGTGAATGGAAAATGAAAGGGCCGATAATAATCGCCTTGATAAATTACACAGGTAATTTTTTGAAGGAAATATATACCTTAAAGCTTAAAATAAACTGTTCTCATAAATAATGTTAAACTATAAACTGCTTATATAAGTGAAACTAGTTATTAATGGTAAATGTATTTTAACAAATGTTCAACTACTGAATGAATTTAAATATGTCTGTAAATTGGGCTTCTTAAAATTTGACACTCACTGGCAAGATAAGGCATTCATCTAGTGGTTTCACTGAATGAAAAATAATGTGCACCTAAGATGCCTTCTGGAATTCTATGGGCATTAAAATATTTTTGCATAAAGCCAGATGTGTTGGTACACACCTGTAATCCCAGCATTCAGGAGGATGAGGCAGGAGGATCACCATAAATTCAAGACCAGCCTGGGCTACAAAGTGAGTTCGAGGCCATCCTGAATCATATAGTGAAACCTTGCCTCAAAAAACGACCAAAAAACATATTTTTGCATAGTACTATAGTGAATCTCAGAAATGAAACTTTCCCTACTAGTTTTAAGTTTGTGCAGCTCTTTAACAACACCAATTACTTAAATTTAACTATAGGCTACATAATTGAGAAGCTAAAAGAAATCTCAGCTCTGTAGTGATCTATATGAAAACATCAAAGTTTTCCATGGAATAATGAATGAGATAAAAATATAAAATCACACTGGAACTTTATGTACAATTTATTAGTTTTTTATTGTGATGAAATATACCTAATGTAAAATGTACCATTTTAATCATTTAAGAATACACAGTTCAGTGACATTAAATTATTCACATTATAGTACAACCATCACTACCACCCATTTCTGGTAATTTTCATCACCACGAACAATATACCTTATCTCTAGTAGAGTAAAAAAACAGAAGATAAAACTTATGATCCTAACCATTTAAAAAGGGACAGTTGAAACTAAGACCTCACCTCATTAGAAAGCTTCTGCACAGCAAAAACCACTAACAGAATGAAAAGACAACACACAATGTGGGATAATACTTTTTCCAGCTGTTCCTCAGACTGAGGATTACTATCTAGAATAGTAATCTAGAAAGAACTCAAACAAAAAAATCAGATTCCCCAAATTTAAAGACCTAACTCAAAAATGTGCATCTGAAATAAATAGATGCTTCTCAGATGAAGAAGTACAAATGATAAATAAATATATGAAAAACTGTTCATCGTTCAAGATCTGCAAATTAAAACCATGCTGAGATTCCATCTCACTCCAGAAAGAATGGCTATTATCAAGAAATCAACCAATAACGAGTGTTGGCAGGGCTGTGGGGAAAAAGGAACATTCTCCACTGTGGTGGGAGTGTAGACTGATGCAACCACTGTGGCAATCAGTGTGGAGACTCCTCACAAACTAGGACTAGAGGTTCCATTCAACCCAGCTATTCACCTTCTTGGTATCTTCCAGAAAGAATGCAAAACATCATACCACAGTGACATATGCAGACCTGTAATGGTTGATGCATTGTATCAACTGGAGAAGTCTAGCAGTTTAACTAAGGAACTCAGCAGCTCTGCATCTGGGGTGTAGAGGACTTGCCCTGAGGGCTCTAGGATGTTTTTCATTGTGTCAACTTGAGTTTAGAAGTTCAAGTGACTCAGTAGGCGCCAGGGTCCGTGCTTTGTAAACATCCGCAGCCTGTGCAAAAGGAGGCTATGGAGATGGTGTAAATATAAAGGACCTCCCTTGGGTGTAAATATAAAGGACTACTGTATGAGTAGCCCGCATATAATAAAAGGGAAAGGAGGAAAGACTGATTGCTGGTTCTGTGGAGGAGCTCCAGTCTTCGCCTTCAGCTTGAACGTCATTTCCTGGCTTCCGGCACAGACTCTGTGGCTTTTACCTGGAACTCTTCAGCCTTCTGGCGTAGACTCTTCATCCCATCGCAAACCCATTGGCCTCCTGATATGGACTTACATGGATCACTGCAGTGAGCTCCAGGCCTTAAGCTGGACCTTTCAGCTTCCAGCATGCAGACACCCTCTGCACGCTTCCTCATCTGACTCTGTGGCTGACCATCGTAGGCCAATCTTGTAATTTCTCATACGTTTTTAGTATCTTGTGTTACATTTCTCTAGTAAAATACTAACTGATACAACACCTATGTTTACAGTGGCACAGTTTGTAATAGCTAAACCTTGGAAACAGCCCAAATACCCATAGAATGATGAACAGATAAAGAAGAGGCATTTTTAAAATATACCAGTGGAGTACTACTCAGCCATAAAGATGCATAAGTTTGAGACATTTCTAGGTAAATGGATGCACCTTGAGACCATACTCCTAAGTGGACTAAATCAAACACAGAGCATGTGTAAATATCATATTGTTTCTCTTGTGTGAGAAATTGAAAGCATAAATAAGGACCAAAATGTATAGTAGAAAATGAGAAATGGGAAGAAAATGTTCCATTGAGAAGGGGAACAAGGGAGAGGGGGAAAGGAAAGCAGGGACAAGAAAAAAAAAGACTAGAGGGAAAAAATGGGAACAAAGCTTTTGTAAATAAGCAAGGAAAAAGGGGTTGAAGTGGGGAGGAGCATGAGAAAAAGGAATCAAGATATATCATGTACAGGCACAAACAGCATATGAATGTTATAAATGTGTATATCTAAAATGTACCAATAAAATTAATTTTTAAAAAAGAGCCATTAACAAAGGACAATAAGAGGAAATTATCAGAGAAGTAAAGAACTATAGATCGGTTATGTCTGCAAGTCTAGGAAAGTAAATGTAGTTTTAAGGTGTCAGGTTCCTTAAAGTCAAGTAACATACAATAAAAAGGGAAGGGAGCCAGGTGTGGTGGCACATGCCTGTAATCCCAGCATTCAGGAGGCTGAGGCAGGAGGATCATTCCCAGTTCAAGACCAGCCTGGGCTACAAAGTGAGTTCAAGTCCAGTCCGAGCTGCATTGCGAGACCCTGTCTCAGAAAGATTAAAAAAAAAAAAAGGCGGAAGCACGGAGGTGTGTGTATGTGTGTGCATGTGTGGATGAGATTATAACTGATGGACGAGGTTTAAATACTGACCTTTGCTGAAGATGTTGGAGATAAGAAGCCGAAAGGCACTGACTATGTTACAGCTTACAGTGGCAGCTGAGGTTTCCTGTGTCCTGTTTTGCTTTTAGTAAACTTTAGCTTTAGTATTACACTCCAGAAGAATATTACTGAGAACTCATCCTGGTAACTCCCTAAGCAGTTAGAAGGGAGAAATAGCCAGTTTCCTGTATGGTGAACTCCTGATTGAATCATAGACATTTTTAAATAGAAAGAAGGCCTTGGGGGTCGGGGATTTTAGCTCAGTGGCACAGTGCCTGCCTGGCAAGCATGAGGTCATCAGTTCGATTCCTGGTACCAAAAAAAAAAAAAAAAAAGGAAGGCCTTGGATTTGCAAAAAGCATTGGGTTTCAACTTTGGTTACAGATAGAGTCACTTATGGATCTTTTAAAAACTACTGATGCCCAGACCCTGTTCCAAAATAATGAAATCAGAAGCTCTTCTCAGTTAGGTCTCCTGTATTTTCAAGGTTGAGAATCAAAGACTTAGTGAAGCTGTAGACACCTTGAGCCCTTGGAGAAAAATGATACAGAAGTATAATTATTCCCATATTTGTAAAATGATGGTAGTAGCTAGTATTACTGTTGATAAACTGAAGTGTGTAAGAAATATTTCTTTACTTTCTACGATTGTTTAAATTGTATCTTGTGTCTCCATTCCCACCAGACTGACGAAAAGTTTAAGAGCACCCCTACCTAGTACGCCTTCCATCCTCCCCAGTATTTGAGGGTCTGGTGTCTTTCACATCACCAGTCATAGGTCAGCACATTGCTTAGCTAGTCATGCAGTGCGGCTGATACGATGACCACCCGGCTGTTGTGTGTGTGGTCAGCTTCCCGGATACCCGCAGTGGTCCTCACCTCCTGATATTCGTGTCACCTCCTGTGGACTCCTTCCACACTGGACCAAGCTTGGTCTGAGTGACACACAGAATTCAGGGGATGAGACGGGGTGCCACTTCTGAGGCTAGGTCAAAAGTTGTTGTCACTTCTGACTTGTTCCCTTCTTACTTGGGTGAAGCCAGCCGCTGTGCATGAGGACACTCAGGCGGCCCTGTGGAAAGGTCCACGTGTAAGGAAAGAGGCCCCCTGCCCACAGCCAGCACCCATTGCCAGCCACGTGAACGTGCCACCTTGGAAGTGGATCCGCTGCCCCTGGTCAAGCCCTCAGATGACCACAGTCACAGCTGATAGTTTGACTCAACCTTAGGAGTCAGGCTGAGCCAGAACCACCCGGCAACGCTGCTCTGAATTCCTCGCCCTCGGAAACTATGTAAGGTAATAAGCGTACGTTGTTCGCCCTAAGTTCAGGAGAGGTTTGTGTATTACACAGAGACACGTAAGTGCCACGGCACTGGCTGCCTGAGGTCTGAACACGCTTTGCTCACACAACACCCTACAGGCGTGAGAGCTTTGCCGTGGCTGCAGGAGGAACCTGTAGTCTGGAAATGACTGCAAGGTTGCCTGGGGGTCTGTTTGCCCCAACGTACCGTATAGTCCTTCCTTTAGCAGACTGGCAGCCTCCCAGCCTCAGCTCAGGAAACGAAGTCTAAGTCCTCCTCCTACTCCACATTCCTACTTGAAGACCTTCCATCCTTTGTCCCCAGGTGAGGAGATTTTGCTTTTGTCTTGAGGAAGCCCTCGTTCATGTCTACAGCTTTGTACTTCAGTCTTCTCAACCTCTCTTGGACTTTTGGAAATAAGAAGTCAGAAAACTTGCAGCCGTATCTGCCTTCCACCGTGTTTAGTCACTTCCCAAAGACTGAACACGTGCCTGTCTCCCTGCATTTGGAGACACAGGAGCAAAGGGGACAATGAAGGGAGGAAAACAATACGTTTGCACGAGTAAACAATAGGTTTGAATGCTTTATTGAGGTCACCAGATGGAAACATTGCTCTGTGCTCTCATTCGAGTTCCCTTAAAAGATTGCGTGGAGTGAAACACATCACTAGAATGTGCATGTTTCAATGTATCTATGCACATATGATCACCCTAGTGATCTATCCACATTCTCATCTTAACTCCTGGTTTAAACTCCTCCTGCCAGTCTCTTTCCCAGAGCTATGAATGGGAAGTTCCATCAGCTAACTTAGTTTCCCCTCATTTCCCGGCTCACATTCCTGGAGGTGTCACTAGGAAGCACGGGGTCTAGAAAAGCATGAGCAGCGCACACACACGTCTTCAGACCGGACACAGACTATGAAGAATCGTAGCTCCATGCAAATCAGTTCTGCAGTCTGTCCCATGTCTAACTCACTCAAAATACAGAATAAATACAAGAAGGTATAACCACCTGGTAGCAGTCTCAGTCTGTGATTGTTCTAACTTACTAAACCTGATTTTATGCCAGAAATAACACAAACTTTCACACAATTTTAAAAGCAACATTCCAGCTACGTGTGGTGGTGCATGCGTATGACCCCAGCCCTCTGGAGGCTGAGGCAGAAGCATTGCCTAAAATTCAAGGTCAGCCTGGACTAAATAGTGAGTTCAAGGTCAGCCTGGGCTACATAGAAAGACCCTGTCTCAAAACAAAACAAAACAAAACAAAACACAAAACAAAACACAGCAACCAAACACCTGCCAAAAATATTGAGGGAGATGCTATGTAGATTGCAAAGATGTAAGTCTCAGGAGTTTAATAGCAGAGTACATGAAACCCATTCATGAAAAAGATAATAACCTCAGCTACTAATGGTGTCATATCATTTTAATGATAAGTAAATACTTGTATAAATAATATGACAAGCAGTACAAATAAATAATGAGTAGTTTTTCAAGAGTCAGAAGAGTATTTGTTAATAAAAAAGGGTTAAAAACTGTTAACAAAATGTACCTAAACTATTTACAATGTGTACATGATAGTACTCAGAAATGTTGAAGAATTTTCCAGGGCAATAAGGTGCTCACAATATTAGAGCAATTACAGTGGAGGATGGTCTCATTTTTAAATAAATAGTATAAATTATTACTAAAGTCTAGCTTATAATCAACTCATGAGAAAGGTGTAAATGATGGAGGGTATATTTTGAAGTTATAAATCATTGCTTTAGCATTATAGCTTTTATAACTCATACTTTTTTCCTTATTACAACAGCAGTACCTCTACATGCAAAAAGTTTAGAAAAAGCAAATAAGCAAAAACAAAAACAAAAACCCAAGTAATAAGTTTTCATATTGCAAAGGCGGTACTGTGATTAATAATGGTAGGCTGGGTTATTCGAACCAAGCCTAACTAAAAATCCTGGGGAACGTAAAGAATAGTTTAAGAGCACAGAAGGGAAGAAGAATCGGGGACCCCAAGCAGTTAGTGCCAAAGCCGTTGTTAAAGGGATGTCCCGATCCCTACCAGATTTCAGCTCCCATTTTGGTGGTCTTGAGGGACAAGAGCAACAGAAA
Organism: Cuniculus paca; assembly: GCA_004365215.1. Taxonomy (NCBI): domain Eukaryota; kingdom Metazoa; phylum Chordata; class Mammalia; order Rodentia; family Cuniculidae; genus Cuniculus; species Cuniculus paca. The sequence goes on from RJWT010033696.1 coordinate 8,516, forward strand.
TCAAAGTGCCCGACCAATATAAAGAGAGTCTTGCAGACAATTTGGACTCGAAACTAACACACCTTAGATGTATGGGGAAACCAGAGATAAATCAGGGCTCAGTACAGGGTTTGACTTTGAATAAGTAGGTGATTTTAGGGACTGTCAGACCTTGAGCTGGGATTAAGATGGTTTCCGATTGGGAGTACCTCCCAGGACCTAGCAGAGATAAACAGAAATTTCCTCTGGAGAACCTTTACCTTTGACCTCAAATTATTTCCAGAATTTTCAAGTACAATGAGCTATATATAAGTTAATGAAGTACTAAGGAAATTCTGCTTTATATTCTGCTTCATAATTTATTCTTTCTTGAGCAAACAGAGTCCCTGCATTTTTAATATTTAAAAAGATACTACCAAATTAGCTTCCACAAAAGCTCTACCAATTTATCCTGAAATTCATTTGTTCTGATAGTTGTTCATACATGAATGTTCAAATATCTCAAAACTAAGCAAGAATTTCTCTATGCTGCATCCTGTTCATGAAAGAGTGGAAGGAAAAGAATATATAAGCTGTTTCCACACCGTAATGACCATTCCATCTTTAGTCTGTAAACAGGAAGTAGACCCAGAATAAAAATGAATTCCTTCATTTTCAACAAGAAAATCCTAACACACGCCCTCCCCAACACCAACCTCCGAACAAGCAACTAAATAAACAGGCTGTCACTTACGATCATAGTCACAGGTAAAATTAAGGTTGACCAAATGAAAACAAGAGAGGTGGTGGGAGCTTTCGATGTCTCAATTTGGCTCGGACCTGATGTGTGTCATGTCTTCTGACATTCCATTGGCCTAAGCAAGACCTACAGCCACCTGCGACATGGGTGGGTGGAGACTCAGTCCTCTCTCAGGACCCCTTTGCTTGGGGACCCTGATTGCAGGCTACTATAATAGGTGTTTATTTTTATGCTGTGGATGTGATAAAGAGATGAGAAAAAGGAACTTCTTTTACTCTTCTGGTAGATGAGTGAGGCGCTTAAATTAAACAAGCATCTGCAGAGTGAAGGCTTCACTTTATTTCCACGATGAAAGAAAGCCCGGATTGCAGAGCAGTGAAGGCAAGCACGTTACATGCTGGGCTGCTAGTGGGCATGGGGTTTCTTTTTGGGGTGATGGAAAGTTCTAAAATTAGATTGTGTTGATGGCTGCACAACTCTGGAAATACTAACACCACGGAAAAATACACTTTTAAAATGTGCATTTCATGGAACATGAATTTTATTTCAATAGAACAGTTTTTAAAAAAAAAATAATTGCATGCTGGGATTGTAAACTAGTACCTTCTATAATTGGAGAAACTCCTCATAACCTTGGGTAATGTTAAAAATATATATTCAGATGAGTGATAGGTGATTTTTTAAAACCCAGTTTTACAATATTTTATGTAAATGTAATATGCCTATGAAGTTTTTCAGCTTTTTCTTGTGGAAGATTTCAAACATGTACAAAGAGATCAGTTTAATAAAATCCCCATGCCTATCCCCCAGCTTCAATAAGTATCATAAACCATTTTTGTTTTCTCTATGCTTCAGATTATTTGAAGTCCTGAGTATCATATTTGATCTGTAAATACTAGTACATTTATCTCAAAGATAAGGGTGCCACAATTTAATCATAATCACAATCATGTCATGATAGCAGGTCCAATAACAATAGTAATTTTTTAGTATCATCAAATATCCAGTCAGTATGCTTATTTTCCTGAGTGTTCTATAAATATTTTTGTGAATTTTTTAACTTGAAAAACAATCTAGTACTCTGAATTATTATAAAAGAGTTAGATGATGCAGAGCAAGAACGTAACGTTCTTTTAAAAAAGGAACACTCAACATCCATGTAAAATAGTATTTGAAAGAGGACATTTTTTGCTGCCTCGATGGTGTCTGTATTCAGACATGTGGAGTATAAACGTGTGCATATGTTTACATGTCATGCACACACACGTGTGTGTGTGTGCACACGTGTCTCCCCAAGTGGCTACTTTTAAGAAAAGGGATTGGAAGAAAAGAGGGAGATTTTTAACTTCTTACTCTTTGTTCTATTTGAGTTTTTAAAACTATGGCTAAGTAATACTTTCGCAAAACAAGTATCACAGAGAATTCGCTAGGCATTGTCTTTTCTGTCTTCTTTTTACTTTTCTCTATTAAAATATAGCCCAAGTTATTTCTGAGTAAAGGGAGAGGGAAGCTGGATCCGAGGGCGGGAGGCTGGGAGAAGCCGCTGAGCCAGTGCATACCCCATCAAGCTGTGAACGCACCATGAATCTGTCTCCGGGTTTTCTTCCGGGCAGTAAGATAACAAGCTGAGATACACAAGATACCCTATTTATAAGAGAAAAGCAAACGAATTTCTTCAGACAAGTATAACTAGTGCTTTTAATGAAACCACAAGCAAATTTCTTCTTATGGCTTTCATAGAAGATTTCGTTTTTACAGACTGTGTGGTCCACACTCACTGTCGCCAAACCAGAGCTTTAAAGGCTGTTTTGCAGCATCCCTGGGTACAGGCTGGAGACAGCCACCAAGTGAAATCAGTAAAAGCCATATTGACATTCGGATGGCAGCAACACTATGCCATCTGCCATTCAGTTCTCTGCTGATCTGACCCATTTTTGGATATTTGTAGGAGTCATAATGCAGATGACTCTAGGAGCGGGCTGTGAGATGATGGGGTACCTTGGGGGTGGAGACCTGTGATCACTGGACCCCCGTCCCTTATTCAGTAGAGCAGCAGTGATTTCTCACTACCAACAGGTGTTGCCATGTGGATACTGGTACAGGATTGCCAGACCTTTCCTTTGCTCTCTCACCCTTCCTCCCTCCCTCCCTCCCTTCCTCCTTTCCTCCTTCCTTTCCTGTCTTCCTCTTCCCCTCTCTTCCTCTCCCTCATACTGAGGAGAGAATGCAGGGAGCGCTGAAATACATCCCTGCCCCTCTGCTTTACAGTATTTGAGACAGCGTTGTTTGCTGACCTTGAACTTGTAATTCTCCTGCCTCAGCCTCCAGAGTAACATTGAAGTACTCTAGCACTGAAATTTCAATTTTTAAATGTTGGCTACATTTTAATTATTTACTTGGTACTGCAGGTTGAACCTAGGGCCTTCACATTGAGTTATATCCCTAGCCTTTTTTTTTTTCTAATTTATTTTTTGAGACAGGGTCTTGCTAAAATTTGCAATATGTCCTCTGCTTCAGCCTCCCAGAGTGCTGGGATTGCAGATGTGTGCCAGGGGGCCCCGCTAATGTTGGCTACAAATTTTTACAAATACTGCATGGGCTGGATAAATTATTTCTGTGAGCTAAGTTGATGTCAGTCTGTGACTAGTCATCTGGAGGAATGGATTGATCTCAGATTCTCAGGTAATCTCCCAGAGCATGTTTCTCTCAGCACATGTACTTGTTTTAAATATTAAGTTGGAGGTGTGACTGACTTCCTCTTGCAAGAATAGAACTGCTTAAATAGCATTGGTTCCTGAATAGAAAGCCAAAAAGGAAGTAATTCATTCATTTTCTGTCACTCGATCATTCCTTCTCAATTTTCATGAAATGATCACACAGTTCTCGAATGTTAATTTTAGAGCTGGGCTTCTTCCCTGGTGCTTTTGGAACTGACCTCATATATTTCATAGTAGGCAGCACTCAGGAAACATCCTTCTTATTTTTGTCCTTGCATGTATAATTTCCATCATCAATATTAATGCTTGATATTGTCTTACTCGTAATGAGAAAACTCAGAGTTTATAGATGATGGTACCTGGAGGAAGGTTTGGCCCCTGAATTGGAATCCAAGATTCCCACTGGAATGGCTATTTGTGGGTGCTTGAGAGGCTCAGTTCCTGCACAATGACTTCCAGAGCTAAGCTCTCTAGACCCATAGGTAGCATGAAGGCTAAGGCAAGGAGAATGCTCCACACAGTGCTCTTCATTAGGGTTTTCTCAAGAGTCACAGGTGGACTTGTATGCATTTACCCAGCCACTATACTGACAAGCTTCATATTTCAAGATGAATTAGAATATTCAGTTGATATTCAATTCACAGACCGCAGCTAGATAAACACTTCAGAGACCACACCCAGAAACATGTCAGGTTTACACAGGTCTGCCATTCCTACATTCTGCATGACTGAGGCAGGAGGACTGCAAGTTTCATTCACCAGGCGACTTGGGGACTTAGTGAGATTCTGTCTCAAAATAAAAATAAAAGGGGTGTGGGGTGAGGATGATAATCAATGCAAAGGGCCTTGGTTTGATCTTCAGTAGTAAGAAAGAAAACAGAAAGAACAAAAAAAAGAAAAGAAAAGAGAAGAACAAAAGCCAGTTTATAAATAAAGTGGTGGGAACAAAAAGTATAGGGAATGACTTGCTTGAAAACTTAAGCATAAAAACATGTTAAAATCAAATAGACAACATAACTCTGAATTTCTTGGTAAAGAGAGATATATAATTAAGTACTAAAATGAAACATTATTTGAGCAAATAAATGAATACTGTATTGTCTAGCATTAAACTCAAAGAAAACTTACCACACAGACCTTGTAATGACCACTTCAAATAAGTGAAAGTATAATCACATTGCAATTTTATGAAGGATGTCAAATTATTTCTTACATGGTCATTTCAATGTAAGCTTTTGGCAGCAGTTCGAGAACATCATGTTAAATAGATTTCTGTGAAGGGTGTTATGGTTTGTGCCTAGATGTCCCCGCAAAGCCTCATGCATTTTTCAAAGTGGTTTTTTTAGAGATAGCTGAAGTTTGTGATTGATTCATGGTTCAGTGCTAGGATTAAGGGTGCTGGGATTAAGGGTGAGTGATAACTGGTGGGTGATTGCAGTCTGGATAAGATAAAAGGGCAGAAAGAGTTCTCTCTCTCTCTCTCTCATTGCCTTTACTATCTTTTGCTACCATGAATGGTTGCCCCTCTGCCATGGGCCACCCTGCCTTGGACCCAGCTGAATATGGACTGAAACCTCTGTAAGCTGTGAGCTAAATAAAACATTCTTCCCTTAACTTTGGGCATTGGGTATTTTGTCTCAACAATGAGAGAAAGGTAACCAAAACAGAATTTGGTACAAGGAGTGGGGTTGTTGCTGTGACTGTACCTGACAGTGTGGTTCAGGAGCCTTTGAGAATGGCTTATGGGAACAGTTCATAATGGTTCAGAGATACTGGCTGGAAAAGTACAGCTGGAATGCCTTAGGCTGTTCTGTATGGGAGATTCTAGTCAGAGCTCAGAAGACCAGAAGGCTGGTAAAGACCAGGCTCAGGAGGTTTCTGATGGGAAGAAGGATT
>RJWT010033698.1:0-13850 GCA_004365215.1 Cuniculus paca
AGGGTCAAGGGAAAGCAGAAAAGGCTCTGCAGTTTTAGAAAAATCTAGGTGGTAGTGTTTTAAGCCTTCAATAAAACAGTAATAGCATTAGAGTCAGAGGAACAATATTAACAGCACAATGAAAAGCTATTGTTCAGTTATTTCACTTTGCCTTTTGTCCTATGTTTATGGACTTTTTTTTTCCTTTCTCAGTTATCTTACTGCATAGGAGATCTGTGCATCTGTCATGTCCACCACATTGAGTACAAAATATTCCTGCATGATAAGGTCTTCTGTTCATAATTCCTCTACAAAAAAGCAGAAAACAGTTAGGAAAAGACTCAGTTTTTATATTTTATTTAAAAATACAGTTACTAATTTTACTAGTATTGAAAGAGTTTTTTAATTAAGAAAATGAATTCAAGGAAGTACACAAGGATGCAATCTTCCCTTTTTCCCCACCCTAGAAAACTGTCTCTTCTGAAACTAACTATTCTGTCATTGAAATAGAGTACTGTGATTTAAATATTAAAGTGAACTTTAATGTTTATTTTATATTTTGTAGAAAAAATGTTATTTAAAATTGATATAGAAGGTTTTGTAATTAACTAATTGCTTTCCAGTTGGCACAAATGTAAAAAAAAAGTTCTACATATAAAATGTATATTAATTATTTGAAGAATTTACAAAATCCTGAAATGCCTACTATGGAATCTACACAAAAAATATACATATATTAACAAATGAATATAAATAGGATTTTATGAAGTCGATTTAATCTGCTGTATAGAGCTGAAGAGAAAAGTGAGAAAGTATTGCATCAATTGCCCAGAGCTAACTAGGGTAAAAAGGTGCCAAAGTAGATACAACTTGGGAAGTTTATATTAAAACTAGCATAAGAAAGATGGAGAAGATATTTAGGGAGAAGATATTTCTGAGTGGAAGGAGTTAGCCTGGTCATTTAAATAGGATTATTTATTTACCAACTAGGCAAGTAGAAGTTATAAAAATAGTAATTAAGTATATTAGTTCTTGGCTAGTCATTGTGTCTAGAAGAATGGCCAAATCTGAGAAATATATATTCAAGCCTAAATATCATTTTTCTTAACCATATCCTATTTAATCAAGAGGGTTAGAGGGTTTAGGTGCTATCCAATAAATTGCAAGCATTTAAATCCACCAGGGACAAGTCGAGGTTGTTATTATTGGCATGTCTTATATAACTTCTTTAATTTTATTACTTTACTCTCAAACACTTTAAGGAGGGAATGTATTTTGTTTAGAATTCAGCCAGAGCCCCAGTTTTCCAGAAATGGAAAAATTAATCCAGTTACTTTTACCTACAATGTATTTACTTTTCCCATCCTCTTTATCATAGAAATGAGTATCTTCAACACAAAAGTAACGTTTACTCTCTCGTACGACCTCAGGGATGGAGAATCTCCATTCTTGTACCTATGCAGAAAGCCACTCACTATTAGGATTACTTTTGAGACTTGGAACATAGATGAGTCATCCTGCGCCATAATATTTGAATAACTATAACTTGGAAAAACTCTTGAAAAGCAAACAAATTGACAAATAAATACACATTAAGCTAAAGTACAATGAGTCTTTTTTAAAATTTTAATTTCATAATCATTATTTAAGTAGCTAAAAATAACAGGCTAATGCTCTCCAATGCCAGTCTTCCTCTATTTCTGAGTATTTAAGAAGTTGAACCTAAATCGACTCAAGTTGGACTCCACAATACAACTCCTAATTGCAATTGGAATTATTAGGAGAGATGAGGAAGTAATGATAGACAAGTATCTGTAACCAGAAAGGTTCACTGAAACTTCAGGTGCCTTGGCAGTACTTAAAGAAATAGATGAAATACTTATCTCTGGGCATTTGGCTTTTCTACGAAGCAGCTCAGTGGTTCACCAAGAATAAGTCCAGACTCTGACCATAGCCCACTTGAACTTTTATTACCCTGCTGTGTAGATATACCTTCAATATTTGCCACATACAGAGCATGTGCTTAGACCATAGATAAGGACAAGTCACTTGAATAGCTTAACAGTTATATCTATTTCCAAACCAAAGTCTATTAGAAGATAATTATTAAAGTTTTGTATATAGAGTCATCCAAAATGACACAATTCCAGTGGTGGTGAAAACTTTCTTTCCCAATGCTAGAACCCATATTTTCCACCACCTTTATCATATTTGCTACCATCTTTATTAAAGGTAATTTAGGTTCCTGCATCTACAACATAGAAATTACAATTTGTGGGTATATTTCTGAGAGTTCTTCATGCAGATTCACATAGTCTGTAAATTATTCATGCAACAATAATAGAGCACATAAAACATGTATTGATTTTCACACTTCACACAACCATAACAACTACATCACTCACAACTTTTTCTTAATCTTATTTTTTTTTTTTGAGCCAGGATCTCACAATGTAGTTCAGGTTAGCCTTGAACTCACTATATAGCCCAGGTTGGTCTCAAACAAATGTTCCTCAACTTTCTGAGTGTCTGGATTATAGGTGCTTGCCACCACACCAGAATTCCTTTCATTTATCACAGAGAAATATCACAATACTGGCTTCTGGTTCATCTCTGGAGTATCTGCAGGTTACCCAAGAAGACTTAAAGAACCTATTCCAACAAATTGGGAAAAATACAATCTTAGTAATAACAAAGAAATTAATCTAGTTAGAGATCCTATCTGGGTCTCAGGTATTTTGTCCAGCTTTCCCATTGTTGGACAAATACCTGAAACAAACAACTTAATGGAGGAAGAGTTTACTTATTTCACAGTTTCAGAGGATTATCATGATGGAAAAGTGTTGAGAGCAAAGATGCTTAGGTCATGTAAGCAAGGAAAGAAAGCAAGGAAATGGTACCAGAGAGGAAGGGGTCAGGGACTAGGCATAGTACTCACAGTTACATATCTATAACTCACCCAAATATGTGCTTCCCTAACCCCCTGGGTGACTCTAAAACCCATCAGGTTGGCAACCCATCACATTCCACCCTTTGTTAACTTAGCTCACAAACATATCTTCTTAAAGCATAATCTCCAAGTGAAGACAATTATCAGGTTAATAATTCTGCCTAACATGATACTACTATCATCACACAACTGAAAATGCAATAATCTTTCCTCAATTCACACAAGTTCTAATATTACTCAAAAGTCCAATTTCAAAGTCTCCTCTGAGACTCAAGATAAAGTCATAGCTGTGAACCTCTATAAAAATCAAAATGAAGTTATATAATTCTAAGGAATAATGCCATGGGGTAAACATTGCCATTCCAAAAGGGAGAAATATGGAAGCGGAAAAGAACAGGTCCAGTGCAAGACTGAAACCAAGCAAGGCACACAGAGGTAAGGTGTGAGTTCCAGGGAGTTTAGGTAGTTTCACCTATATGACCTTGTTGGTTGTAACTCATATGGCTTTTCTCTTGGGTTGGCTCTACTTGCAGTATGTAGCTTTCCATAGAAGACACTGTTCCTCCACTGTACCTTTAGTTTCATGCACTGCCCTCTCAGGAGCTGTTTGCTTGGCCTTTCATGCTTTCCTTTTTTAATATGGGTGAGAGACTCCATTATCCTATAACTCTTTGACTATGTGTGCTTATAAAACAGCATCACATAGATAGTGCCAAAGTCTGATGTCAGCTTGAGCAGTAGGTAGGCCCCTTTGGACCATTACTGGAGAGGTTCTGAGTACCTGGATGGCTAAATATGATGAAACGAATCCCTGGGAATCAATCACCTTAAGCAGGAGGCCACAAATGAAATGTTTACACCTGAGATTGTTGTGAGTGGTGTCTTGTTGATTCCAGAGATGCCCTCAAGACATGTTTCTGCTTGGTATGGTTCAAAGTACTGTTTTGTTTTTTCTTAAATGATTCTGATCTGTTCAGCAACCCCACTTCCTCTGGCCCCAACTTTACATGTGGCTCCTTTCCGAGCAAAATTTAAATTTTTAAAATATTTTTTGCCCTGCTTTTTGTTCCTGTTTCTTACTATAAATCTAGTTAAAAGTATCTAGTAATATCTATGCCACAGCCTGAACATGATTGCCTTGTAATTTTCTTTGCCAGATCCTCAAACTCAGCTTCCTGCAAGTCTCAGGACATAAGCAAATTATAGACAATATTTTTGCCAGAGCATAACATGCATGGGCTTTCATCTGCTTCCCCACAGAATCTTTATTTTCAATTGAAACCTCATGAGCCTGGCCTTACTGTCTGCATTTCTATTAATATTCCTGGTTTTTCTGATCTCTGACAAGGCTCTGTAGCAGTCTATGGCTGCTCTAGCCCATATTTCCAAACTTTTTCTGCCATGAAACAATTTCAAAGATTTCTGAAACACATAACCCTGTACAGTAACATAAACAACTCTACTTCACTGGTACCATTTTCATCTATTTGTCTGATTTCCTATTGCTCAGCAAATAAACACCCACAATTTAAAGAGCAGATGTTTGGCTTGGCTTATGGTTTCAGAGAATTCAGTCCATTGTTGACTGGCTCCATATCAGGAATATCATGGCAGAAAGTTCTGAGGGGGCAAAGCTCAGTTCGTGGTAGCTTGGAGCGGAGCAAGGAAACAACACCAGAAAGGAAGAGGATCAGATATACTACCAAAGGTCACACCATCATGACCCACTCCGACATACCCAGAAATGTCCTTTACTAATTCTCTAATCCCTTAGATAATTCTCAAGCCAGAAAACTTGATGACACAATTTATCTGTCACATCTCATATGTCTAAAAATTTTGCCAAGAACTCCATAACTAATTGCTTGGCCTATTTAAAGTCAAATAAATTGTGAATCCTATTGTTTTCTGGCTCAGCAGATCCAAAAGATATTTGTGGACTCAAATGCCCCTGCTAATACCAAAATATATTTTAGACAAGATTTTCCAAAGAAACATAACCAATAGGATGTATGTATATACATACACACACACACAGATAGAAAGAGAACACTTTAAGGATTTAGCTCCCACAATTGTGTAGATTGGCAAGTTCAAAATCAGCAAATCAGGCTGGCAGGTTGGAGATCCAGAAGTTTGCTGATACTATAATCTTGGGTTTGAAGAAGAAAGTATGGAGGCAATTTTCTTTCTCTTGAAGATTCAGGTTTTTTTCTTAAAATCTCAAAGAACATCACACTTTCAGTTGAGTAGATGAAGTTTATGTGCATTATTGAGGATAATCCATTTTAATTAAAGTCTGCTTTAAGTACTAATCACATAAAAAATGTACATTCACAGCAACATCTAGATTGGTTTGATCAAAGAACTGGGGACCATATCCTACCTGAGTTGACATACAACATTAACTCTAGCACATCAACTTTCTTTTAAAAAATGGAAAATTTTGTTTTATTTGTCATTTAAATTACTGGCAGATAAGCTTGATCCTATTGAGGCTTGTTTTATGATTGGATAGTTCTGGATCACTGTTTCCTTTATCCTGTGATGGCCCTCACTATTGGAGAATGGTTTTACTCCTAGGTCATGGCCATTCTGAGACCTTAAGTGAATGCCCAGAGTGCTAGACAACATTTCTCTTATCTAGCTGGGACCAAACCGTAACTCTGTCTTCTCAGCACTGTGAAGCATCTGAAAGTTCTGTGCAGGTCTTTCAGTCTTTGAACAACTGTTTGCTGATAATCCTTCCAAAAATTTGTCTTGAGATGTACACCTTAGGAGTTGTCTGAGAACCTGCAGATAATTTTTATATAGATTTTAGAGCTCTTTCTTTGCAACCTGTTCTTTGAGATCCTAATCCTGAGAATCAACAGAGATAGCTATCTCCTTGACCTGGAAAAATACACATTCTTTGCTTCTGTTTCTCTGGTTGCATTTTAGGACATAATCTCAGGGAAAAAAAACCAAAGCAATGATGGTGTTCCCACTGAGTTATTTTCTGTTTGCAAATAGCCCCCAGTGAGTTATTTTCTAATGTATAAAAACAATTGTTTTATCCAGTATTTATGATTATTTTAAGCAGATGTTCAGAAGAAAATGAATCAGATATTTACAAGCTATTAAATAATTTCTAGAAGAAAATGGGAGATAATTAAAAATAGTAATAATAGTTTAGGACGGCATATTTAAGTACTAAACACACCTCAACACCCATGAAAAAGGTACTGGTTATTTTTTCTATAATAAAACAAAATAATTCTATTTGGCAAAAGTAATTGTATTATAAGTAAAGTCAAAAGTTAAATCTCAAACTGATAAATATTTATAAGTCACATTATATAAAAGAGCTAATTTTCTTGATATGTAAAGCATTCCCACTAATTAGAAATGTCCAACACCTTTGCAGTGATTGTATAGAAGCAGGCAGGTCTCAGAAAATGAAATCCCAAGTTTCTGAACTGTATAGCAGGATACATCCAGGTCTCCAGCTTGACTTGGTCAAGTTCAGTCTTCCACTTCCCACTTGCAGTTCTCACAATAATCACTGACTGTGCTGAAATGGTAGTGTCTTGATAAAGAAGAAGTATCGCGAACAGCCCAGGTTATGTCTTTGTCTTACCTACCATACGTTATTTTTCGATCATTAAATTCAGTGAGTCCGCAAGTACCAATGGTATAAAACTCAGGGCAGAGTGCTTTTGGGGTTCCTTCGCTGAGGTGTGACATGCAGCTTTTGCAGATGAGAGTTCATTTTCCACAAGCAGCTTTCCTGAGCTCAGGCAACCAGCTCACTATAGACTCTAGGCTCCAGGCTTTGTTTGCACTTGCAGCCTATTGGTAAGTAGTACATTTTCTTTGATTAACTTGCATGACAGTTCTGCCTCATTGGACCCATATAAGTGGTTTTTATAGAAAGACCATTTTCATTTATAGAAATGAAAATGAAAAGTACATTGAACTGCTGAACACAGCACTCTCTGGGTATATTAAAAAGCTCATGTACACAGTGCTCTAAAGCCCAGATAACACTACAGCTGAGGCAGCTGAGGACATGGGCTGCTGACACTCCCTATTCCAGAGCAATAAAGCTGCCGAACTGATATCAAACAGTTCTCTCTCTCTTTTTTTGGGGGGGGGGTTACCTGGGATTGAACTCACAACCTTGCACTTGTGCCGCTGAGCTAAACCCCTGGCCCTCAAACAGTTCTCTTAATTGGCAAGATTTACTGCCTTTGTTTCTCAAGGCCCTTGTCATTTTCATGGGCTTTTATTTCTGATGTGCCCTCCTCTTCCTGCACCCTCCAAATCTGTGAAAACTCAATAAACATGTTGATCTGGAAGAGTCCTTGTCTTTATTTCCAGAAAGCCTTTACTCCTAGAAGAGTTCTGACCATCCTGGATTCCCCCAAAACCATACAACTTGTCTCTTTTTGTTTAAGTCTTTGCCATAACTTGTTTTAGAGGATTAGGTCAAGTCCCCAGTAAACACTAGTAAACAATGGACTGTTTGAGAATACAAGCAAGGCATGTCAGAAATAGGCTCTCTCCTGTATACTGTAAAATAAATTTTGTAATAGAAAAATGGTACAACTACAATAAATACATATTTAGTAATACCTATCAAAATTGAAAATGCACATATTCTTTGACCTGGTAATTTCATGACTATGGATTTATATTATAGACATTTATTCATATGAGAATTATATATCTATCTGGATAATTGCAGGAGCATTGTTTAAAATAATAAAATACCATAATGCTCATCAAAAGAGCACTGTTTAAATACATTTTTGCATACCCATTAAAAACACTGTAAAAACATTAAAAATAATTTGGAAACTTTCTGTACTCAAATAGAAAGACTTCCAGAACATGTCTTAAATTAAAAAAAATCAAGAGACCTCACAGGAAGTATAGTGTATCCCAGTTTGAATTAGAGAAATAAATACAAAGATTGCAAATACATATGGAATATACCTTTTAGGCTAACATATTCTGGGAAAGATAATTGAAGATAGGGACAGGAAGGTTACTTCCCCTTTGCTATCTCTGAATTTTCTATCATCAATATGTATCAATGTAAGCTAGCACAACCAGTATGAAAATCAGTACAGAGATTCCTCATACACAAAAATTTCACACTAAAACTAGAAATTCCATTTGATCCAGCTATTGTCTTTCTAGGTATCTTCCATGAAGATCATATTACGGTGATCATATGATGATTAAAACATCATATTACAGTGATACATGCATACCCATGTTTATGGCAGTGCAATTTTTAATAGCTAAATTGTGGAAGCAGCCTATATGTCCATTGACAGATGAATGGATAAAGAAAATGTGGTATTTACACATGATTAAGTACTACTCTGCCATAAAGAGAAACCTGAAGGCGTTCCCAGGTAAAAGGATGCGGCACACAAGCTTAAGTACCACATGGTTTCTCTTATATGAGAAACTCGAAGTATAAACAAAGCAAAATAAAAGACAGATAATAGGAAGTCGGCACATAGATCTTTCTAATATGGAAAGGGGATCAAGAGATGGAGGGAGAATGTGAGGAGGGAGAGGAGATGAAAAGAAGAATTAAGATGTGTTATGGACAGGTACTGATTCCTCACAAGGAATGCAAACATTATGCTCTGAAAATATGTACTAAAAAAGATATTACACATAATTTCATTAAAATGACCCCAAAGTGCAATCCATTTAACACAGTGAGAAAGAGGCCATCTTATACATGTTCCTAAAGTACACCCTAAAAAAAACCGTGTTAGAAGGAAACATGTAATTTTAAATGTATTCAATATTCAGGAAGAGTAAAGATAAAGGAATTTTGCATATCTCAATAATAAAAGTAGCTGCACATAACAGTCTTTATGCTGCTTAATAAAACAGTTGTAAAACTGAATAGTACAAAATAAGGAAAGTACAGACTAACAAAAGAATGAGAAAGGATTCTGAAATTCCAAAATCTGTTATTTTGAAAGATTGATAAAATAGTTTAAATCCCTGTGTGCCCCATTAAGCAAGAAGAGATGAAAAATACTATTAAGAACGCTTGCTTGCTTTCTTTTCTTTTCTTTTCTTTTCTTTTCTTTTCTTTTCTTTTCTTTTCTTTTCTTTTCTTTTTTTCTTTCTTTCTTTCTTTCTTTCTTTCTTTCTTTCTTTCTTTCTTTCTTTCTTTCTTTCTTTCTTTCTTTCTTCTCTAGACAGGATCTCATTATGTAGTGCAGGCTGGTCTTGAATTCATGGTGTTCCTCTTGCTTCAACCTCCTGAGTGCTGGGATTACAGGTGTGACCCACCATGCCTGGCCTATTAAGAGTTCTTTACATTTTCATTTCATATAATTCTCTCCTGCCTCTTTCCAGACATAACTTGCTCTTTCATTTCTCTCTCCATCCTTATATGTTCTTGTGACATTCCAGCACTCTCAATTTATGGATTGCTTTCTTTATCTTAGTAAACAAAGCAACAGAATTGTAAAAAAAAATTAGCTTTTACTTAATTCTACACCTACCCTTTTTCTATCTCGTCACTGCCAAATAGAGTGTTTAAAATTGGCCATTTTTTTCACATTGGAAGTCATGGATCAAATCTAGTACTCCACAAAACATTTTTAAACATGAAATAAGTTAGAATATTGTACTTGACTTTTGAATGAAGTATACATTGTAAGGATACACATTATTTTTTGATTTTTTTTTAGGTTTTAAGTATTTCATAATTTTACATATTTTAACATGTCTGAATGAGAATACATATTAAAATTTATGATCACTTAAAATCACAGTTGTCAGACAATAAGGGTAATATAGCTATCACATAACAATTTAGAATTTGCCATAGATCTTTATATTGTAATCACTTTAAATTTATAACATGAATTATTTTTATTTTATATATTTAAAATGTTCAACATATCTAAAAATAGTTATATCATAAATCGTATACACAGAGAAGTATGGAAAATGAGCATCCATGTGTATAAAAGGGGCTGATAAGAGAGTATGTCTAAATGTTACCAGGTATGGCAGGTACACACTGGTAATCCCAGCACTGTGGGAGGCTGAGGTTGGAAGACCTTCAAGCCTAACCTGGGCAATCTGATAATTTATCAAGATGCTGAGTGAAAAAAACTGCAAACAAGGTAGGGTTGGGGTTGGTGATATAGCTCAGTGTAGAGGCCCTGGGTTCAATACCCAGAAGTGAAACAATATTAGCCTCTCCTTATATACCTTTGCTAGCTGCTCTGCCTGAGGTTGAGATATTGTAGGGGCATCTGATGCAGTTAATATCTTGAATTTCTTACTTCCAAGAACCTTACCAGAATGTTTTTGGTAGTGTCATGTCTTCTTAGCCTCTCTTCATTTCCCTCTATTAGTAACCAAGTCTGAAATACTGTCGTTCTCTAGGAGCAAGTTTTTAAGTCTATTTATTCACTATCTCACAAAGTAGTCTCATTCAAAGTAGTCTCATTACAGAAAAAAAAAAAGATACTGACATGCCTTGCTGACTTGAAGATGGAGGGGGTATATTTATGAAAGAACACAGAGAACCTGTAGAAGGTAAGAAAATTTCCTGGCTGACAGTCAGTAAAAAAGAAAGGAAACTAAGCCCTATTACCACATAGAAGTGAATCCTTCAAATAGCCTGAATAAGCTAGGAAAAAGATTTTTTTCCTATAGGCCCCAATAAAGAGTTTAGCTGAAACAGTGATTTTGGCTTTTGAGTCACTAAGTAGAGAATTCAATCACACTGTACCTGGATTTATGACTTACAGAACTGTGATAATAAGTGAGTGTTGTTTTAAATCACCACATATGTAGTAATTCAATATGCAGCAATAGAAAACCAGTCCACATGCTAAAACACTAATCCAAGACATCGGTCTGTAACCTGTGCTTTAGAAACAGTCTCCAAATTGTACTTCCTCTTTGTTCTCTTAATTCCTACATTGCACCCTCTATAGAACACCCATAGTAAACTTTTAAATTGCTCTTTTCCAAGCTTGAGTGAGATTATGTTGCTCACTTGTTAAGACCTTCCAATGGCCTTGTCACTACTTTGAAAAAATTCCAAATTCTTTAACATGGAGTATGTTAAACTGTCCCCTAACTTTACCTCAGCTTCCACATCTATCCATAATTATTCATTTTTCAAACATATTAAACTCATACATCCTCAGAGATTTTATGAATGTACTTACACCTGGAATATTCGTTAGTCATCTTATCATTTGACTTTCAGCTCAAATGTTTACCTCCATCTATAACTACCCTGTCTTCTACATTAATCATTCCTTATTTGATAATTCAATTTTATTTTATAGTGCATTTTCTTATTCAGTTAAAATATTATTTATTTATATGTTCACTCATTAACAAGTGCTTTTCTCCTTAATAAGACTATAAACTAAATATAGTTTGTTTTTCATCAGGAAAGGGCTTTGAGTCTAGTTCACCTTACATATCACAGTTCTATTGTTTTTACCTTGAGAGAATATAACCAGCAATGAATGTTCTTTTTCTTTTTGGTTTAGTTCCACAGCATTTTATTTGGCAGAAATTCCTTCTGAATCCTAGTAGGTGGTCAATTTTTAGTTTTTAAAGGTGTTTATTGGAATATTTTATCATTTACTTGGAAGTTATACTAGTATTTATATTATCAGATTGTAAGAAAGCCTGGAATTTAACAACAGAGCTCTCTAGAGACTGAAGATCTTTGGGAGGTAGGTATTTACTATCAGAGGCAGGTACTCAGAGTTGGATAAATAGGTGTATGTGAGTAAATGGAAGGAAATGAAGACTTTGAAGTGCTTTTCCATATCTAAGATGTTACGGCTCTTTACATGCAAGAAAGTAGCCCCAATCAACAATGCCATTTCTGCTAGGTGCCCATTAAATGTTCTTCATGTTTCACAATTGATATATTTCTGAAACAACTCTATGTAGCAGAAAATGCCTCCCTGCAAGTCAGTGTACTTCAGTTGCTTAGGTGACAGCTCCTGTTGCAGTTCCGATTGCTTCTGTCTCCTAGAAACGGCTGGTCACTTGATACGCAGCTGGTCACTTGATACACAGCTGGTCACTATAATGCATATCGTACAAATCAATCAAAGACAGCCAAATATTCTGCCTCTGTACTTCCCCTTTCAAATTCATAAAAACCTTCTTCCCTGGGCTTTTGGGGCCTGATATTTTAGGAATGATCCCCATCAGTGCCTGTCAATGTAAGATAAATCAGTCTCCAAATCTTGGATGACATTTCAGTGTTTCTGCTTGCTGTTGCAGCCATTTAGGTAAATTTCAACATACCTACTTTTCTTTCCTTTTGAATTTTATTATAAATGTGGGAAAAATATTTTTGAAAATATTTTAAACCTTATACTAATTATGTTAGATATTGTGAGATAATACTAAAGTTAAGATTCTTCTAGAAGGCATCACTTAGCTAGACTACAAGCAAAATTATGCCTAAATTATGACTTATTTCTTTATGGAATTGAAAATATCTCATCTTTAGTAGAAACCTTATATTTAATTCTTTTATAGTTCATGAAAACAGTTAGAAGAATATATTAGAACCTAGGGAAACTTAAACTTCAATTATTCTCAATTTAGTTTTATGTACTTTTATTAATTTGAAGTAACTTACCCTGGTGCATAATTGCATATAAAAATTGCAGCATGTTTGATAGTTCCAACAGTTGAACATGCAGTCACAGCACAACCAACTTTGTAAGAGTTGTCCCAAACGAGCTAAAATATAGTGTTCAAAATATAAAATTTAATTCTAAACACTAAAATTTAATTCTAAACACTCTCTTATTTTATAAACTATAATATATTCCATTCATACAAAATCTTTAACAAACAATTCAAAGAAAATAAACTATTTTCATTTAAACAAAAGTAAAATTATGGTTTAGGAGAGCACTTCCAAAAGTCTTTTTAGAGAAACACTTTAATGGTTTTGTTAATATTGTACTGGGACAAAAATGGCTTGAGAACAGTGATCTAGAAAAATGCTTCAGAGCCAAAGTCACACCTCGTATGTTAATCTTCAAACCCTGATTGAATTCTAGTTTTAGGTTAGTGGTAAAGGTGAAGAAAAATTGGAGAGAAGAAAATGTTTTTCAAAATGGAAGTTGTGAATAGAACAGAAAAAGTAGGATTATAGAAGGGAAGCAAAAGAGACATAGGAGTAACTGAATTGTATCAGTATTTTTCCTTCTTTTGGTTGACAGAATTACAGGATAAAAATGTATAGGCTTTTCATCAGAAAAAAGAAAAAAAAAAGGGTGAACAAGAAAAGAGCCAGTTCCTAAAAAAGAAAAAATGGGTCTTGGATTAGAATGAAAACTGTAGGAATGGTGAAAGACGTTTTAGAAATTCTCAGTATGGCTTTAATATTTCCAATGCTCTAAGTAAACAAGAAAGTGCTTGTTTTGTTCTGTGGAACATCTGTGGAAGAAGAACTGTTTCTATTTTTTAAAAAATTTATCCAAATCTCAGTGGTTTAAAAGTTTGACTGTTAAAAAATAATTGATATATTAAAAGAATAGAAAATGTAAGAGTTGAAATGATGTCTAGGAAGTCAAATGCAGAAAACAAGAGTGGTTAGGGGACTAGAATTAAGGAGCAGAAAATATAGAGTATAGTAGCATGTCATGGACTAGATTTGGTTAGTTTAATGAGAATATTAAAGTTTTACATTAAGGAGTCTAACACTGATATGAAAAGAAAATGGTAAATCATACATTTCTAAAAAAAAGAATTGACAAGAAAATGAAAAAAATTTGAAGCATGCCTTACTTGATGGAAAAAGTTCAATATGAATAAATTCCAAAATTTTAAGCTTTAAATAAAACATACATCTGCGTCTGTTGATTGAAAACTAATCATGTTTTAA
>RJWT010033699.1:0-13835 GCA_004365215.1 Cuniculus paca
GCGCACACCGTGCTTTGTCCATGGCCACCAGCACTGCGACTTTGGTCTGCTGGCATTTTAAGGCCGCTGCAGCTCTTGTAGGCGAGGCTTGCTTTCAGCCTACGCCAGCTGTGAGGCATTTGTTTTGCAATGAGGCCGTGCCAGCCTTGGAGAGCTGCTTAAATACAACTTACTAGTAATATCAAAACCAGCTCAATCTGGGGATGTGGGAAGTGACTGCAACAGAAAGCCAGGAGGAGACTGACTCCCTTCATCAAAACCTTCACCGTTTGTCGATGTGACTGCTGGGATTGCAAAGCAAACCGTGATTACTTCTGAAGGGAACTGCGAAAGTGAAGGACGTATCGAGGGAAACCTAGACTAACTTGCAAAATCCAAACGTGCAGAAGCGATGCTGTGGACACTGCTGCGCCAAGCACGCCATCTCAACCTCTCCACACACTTGGATGAGGAGATAAGACAGTGGCAGGGTCACAACCAAGCAGCAGCAACAGAATGACGTGTCCAATGAAACAATTACGAAGTGCTGGAACACATTTCTGCTCGTCACAAACAGCCATGGGAGCGGGTGCAGATTTAACTGAAAAATTACCTTTCTCATCTCAAGAGATTACAAAGATTACACTTCATGTAAAATGGAGTACCTATTTTAATTCTTCATATAAAAGCTCAGATTTTAAATTGGCATATTAAGAAAAAACAGTCAGGCCAGGTGTGCCAGGGCACACCTGTAATCCCAGTACTTGGGAGGCTGAGGCAGGAGGATCGAGTTCAAGGCCAGCCTGGGCTACAAAGTGAGACCCTGTCTTAAAAAGACAGGGGAAAACAAAACAAAACAAAACAAAACCCAGTCATTTAGTACCTTTTCTTCAATAAGGAGTCACAGTACCGAGCCAGCAACTCTGGAGATTTACTAGATGACTGAGCCATTTTGGTGACCGCGTTGTTGTTGATGAAGCGACCGCAAGCCTGTCACACAGAAGACAGTTAGAGGACAGCAACCCACCCACCTGTGCCTCCAGAGCACACAACAGCAACCAACTCACCTTGTCCAGTGCAGCCACAAAGCCGGCGTCGTTGTTGAAGGCTGACATTACCAGAGCGTTGTATTTTTTGTGTACATCCAGCACTGTCTGTACATACATTTTGGGGTCCTTCAGTAGTAAGAAAATAGGAAAGAAACTGGTTATTGTGAACTGAATTGCTTATTGAGGAGCCACTATAAAATGTTCTAAAAGGTTTACGTGCATCTTCCAAGAAGTTGCGACATGATCGGAAATACTCTAGGTTTTACCACTGACACACACAGGACATGCTATTTGTATAGATCAGAGCAAAGAAAATGTATCTGCCAGACTCAAAAACAAATACTGATTCCAAGGCTGCATTAAAAATAGCAAAGACACTGACCCATCAAGTGGTGGCACATGCCAGTAATTCCAGCACTCAGAGGCTGAGACAAGAGGATTGTGGTGAGTGAGATGCCAGCCTGGAGAGAAAGACCTTCTCAAAAAACAAAAAAATAAAAATAGCAAAACCTCAGAACTATTTTGAAAATAAAGTTTTCAAAGTGTAAAGTGACGCCCTTGTTCAGATAACCTTTTTTTTTTGCTGTTAAGAATTCAAATTTTAAACTTTACTTCTGCTGGCAAAACCAGCCAGCCAGAGATCACAATGTAGAATGCAGCTGAGCAAGGACGCAGGTATGATCCAGGACAGTGGGGTGGGCAGACTGGGCGACCAGGAAGAGGCAGTGAACGAGCAATGGGAGGAGCCTTAGCACTGGGGTGGCAGGGAGAGAGCATCGCCCAACAGCAATCACAGAAAGGGAGGAGGCAAAAAGGCAGCCACTGGGGAGAGTTGGTGGCCACGCTCCAGAAGATGGCACCAGAGGGAGGAGAGGACACAGGGCTGAGACAGAAACATCTGGTGGATGACCTGAGTGCCGGACTCCAGAGGCTGCACAAGGACCGTCACACCCACAGTGGAGGCGGCCGCAACTGTTACCCCTACTTTACATATGGAGGACCGAGGGATGACTGACTCAGAGCGATGCATCTGGCCCAGCGTTAGACACAGACTCCCAAGTCTGACAAGGTCCCTGTTTGCAAAGTGAAAAGGCTCCCGGGGCCAAGTCAGGAAGACACAGGTCACACAAGTGGTGACATCAGGCCTGGGGCGGGAGGTGGCCTGGCTGAGACAAGGCCCACGGATGGAGGTCTACACAGCACAGGCTGGCGGCGCTCGGCCACTGCTCCCCAATTCCCGACACTGACTTGCCGCTCTCGGGAATGAGGGACCAGAACACCCCCCCATGCTCATTGTTGTGTTTTGGGTAACATTTTACTCATTTTTAACTACTAAGTCACCAGTCAGAGTGTAACTTTACAACAGAAAAACTAGCAAAAGTTTGAGAGGTTTTCTATACTTAGAAAAAGGTGTAACAAACCCAAAATCTACTTCTTTCACTACGGCTGAGCCAGGGTTTCCGCCGCTTCCTGATTCTGTGTCTTCCCTATGCCCGTCTTCAGCCACAGCCACGGCCTGCTGTGTGAATTCAAGCGAGGAGATATCCGATTCCTCGGAGAGGTGAGGACCGTGTCCAAGTGCCAACTTAAGGGCTTTGTTTCTTTCCAAAACTTGCGTATTTTGGAACACCACTCACAGGGTTAGCATAAAGTGTGCTCTGTATATCAGCATATGAATACTTACTTTTCACAAAAATCACTCCCCATCAGCAGCAGAGGGGCCACAAAGCCCCGGTCACCGGGGGACGTCGACTGAGCAGCCCTACTGGGCACAGTGCTGCCCAGGCTGACTTCTCTACACTCAGTGCTACCGTGTGCCTCAGGAGAATGACATCGTTTTTTCTTGATTGCTCAGGTTTTTGATCTAATTTTTGTCAGATTTGGGATTTGGAAAAACAAATTTCCCAAAAAATGACCAGGATTTTCTTTGTGGGAAGAAATGTTTGCCAAGGGCCAAGTAGTCTCCAAACTCAAGGTTCTCTGTGCTCAAGAAGACCCAGCAAAGTGTGGGCAGGGGGCCAGCAAGTGTACTCTGTGAGGGTCAGAGTGGCCACTAGGAGTCCCCAGGCAGGAGTCCCCTTAGCTAAGCCAGTCTCTGCTCGGTCCCAACGCTTTCCAGGAAGCCTTCTCCAGCCCACTGCAATAGGACCCCTCGCAACCTGCCGCCAGTGGCCCCTTCTCACTGGGCATCGGTTCAGCAATGCTCACACAACTTCCAAGACAGAAAATATACTTTACCTTTATGAGTCTGTGACTCATTTAGGGGCAGTGTACTCCCTCCCATAAGCGCTTGCTTTTTGAACTAACTAATTTAATTATACAAAACAGAGGCCGAAGTCCCACCCTCCCAGGACACACAATCCCAAACCATTCACTGCAGAGACAAACAGCTAATAACCTGTCTGTAGTAAGACTTCCACTTTGACAATCACCTAGCGGGGTTTGGTGGCACACACCTGTAATCTCAGCATTCAGGAGGCTGAGGCAGGAGAATGGCTGTGAGTTCCAGCTCAGGCTCAAATCCAGCCTGAACCACACAGCAAACCCACGAGATAAAGCCCCCCCCATCACCCGTGAAAATCTTTGACCTGGGATTGGCTTTCCCTGTTTCCTACATATTCTTGAGGTATCCCATCCCTCAGAAAAACAGAAATGTGAGGCCTCACAAGCTACTTACTAATATGAGTCACACATTTTCTTAACGAGGCTTTTCTACTCATCACTTAACCTTTCCTAGTAAGTAGAAATAAGTCTTTCAGACTGTATGTGGCTCAAAGCTTAAAAATATAGATAAAAGCAGTAGGATTTGTTTTCTACTCTCCTTATTTAACCTGTCTGCTACCTTCTGCTAACCACTATCATTTCTCTTGTGATCATGGCGCTAGGTCTCTGCCCATACTTAATAAACTTTTGATTGTCACCATTTCCTGACCTCTGCTTTATGGCCGTGGGCTTTCACTCAGATGTGCCCAACCTGTGGCCTGCGGGTGCAACATACCTGGCTTGTCTGGGCTACAATGAGCAAGTGGGAATGGTCTCAGGCACATGCAGATAGGAAATGTGTGTAAATAAAGCTTCCTTTAAATTTTAGTATTTTTTATTGTAACACAGGCGTGCCCAGCTCCCAGGCCACTAGTTAGACATGACCACAGCCTTTGCTATGCCAGATCGTTCCCCTAGTTCTGCCACACACCTGAATTTTCACTCAGTCCCAGGTAAGGCAAGTCTTTCCTCAGCCTTTTCAAATCACCCTATAGATGTCACAACCATAAGCTAAAGTCAGGCTGGACGATCAGAGGTGAAAACACTGAATTTTACAAGAACAGAGGAAGCTGACTCATCATCAGAGACCCACCAGAGTATGCTTCAGAAGGGAGCCACCAGCTTAGCTTAGACCCAGGGAGACAGGCATGGGTGCCCGTCACTTATGGTTTGCATCTAGGTGTCCCCCCAAAGCTTCGTGTGGTCATAATGGCAGGCCTTTTGAAGGCAGCTGAATTTGGCGTTTGTGATTGGTTCACTGTCTAGTGCTGGGATTGGTGGTGTGAGTGCTGCACCCGCCCAGGAGTGGGTGGCCAGTATACAGTATAAGGGAGGCATGCTTTCCCCTTTTACCCTTGTCACTTTTGTCACTATGAAAGGCTGCCCCTTAACCACACCACCCTACCTTGGAGCCAGCTGAGTATGGACTGAAACCTCCACAAATTGTAAGCTAAATAAACCTTTGCTTCCTTCATTCTAGATGTCAGGTATTTTGTACCAGCAATGAGAGAAACACAACCAAGGCAGAATTTGGTACCAGCAGAGTGGGGTCGTTGCTGTGACTATACCATGTGGTTCTTGACCACGTGGTTCAAGAGTCTTTGGGAATGGCTTTTGGAAAGGTTCAGAGATGTCGCCTGAAGGAGTAGAGCTGGAACACCTTAGGCTGTTCTGCAGGGGAGATTCTGGTCAGAGATCAGAAGACCAAAAGGCTGATAGAGATCCTGCTGGTAAAGACCAGGCTTGGGAGGTTTCTGCTGGGAAGGACTGTATTGGGTGCTGGACTCCACATGATGTGTGTTATGGCTTGGCAGAAAGTTTTGTCTGCATTTTGCTTGTGTCCAGAGACTTTGCCTGAGACTAAGATTAAGCATGGTGGGCTAACTGATCTGGCAGAACTTCAAGGCAGTCGAATGTTGAGGCTGTGACATGGCTATTGCTGGGGGCTTTTAGCCAGATTTATGCTGTGAATCAAGAGCAAAGAGCCCAGCAGGATGATTTAAAACACTGTGAGTTTGGCCAGAAAGGAAGCTTCAGTAAAGCTGTGGACTGTAAAGACAGCACTGAGATCTCCACTGCTGAGAAGGAACAAAAGAATAGAAAAGGTGGCCTGGGGGCATCACAGGAAGGTTAAAAAGGCTTCTACCCCAATTTCAGAAGGCCTGGGAGGATTCCAGGCAGTGTGCCCTTGCAAAGGCAGTATGTGAAATTGTAAGTGTGAAGCCAAAGGTGCAATGGAGAACCCCGAAGTTTGGAAAAGCCAGGAGCAACAATCATCTAAAAAAGCCTGCAAGAAGGGAGCAAAGCCAGCCCAGGAGAGAAGCCGCGGGAGCCACAATTACTAGAAGCGCCATTGGGGTGAAGTCACTCAAGCCCTCTGGAGATCACAACCAGATTGCTTCAGATGCTGGACGTGCAACTACAGGACTTAATATTTGCCCTGCTGGATTTTGGACTTGTTTTGGTCCCATTCCTTTGTATCCCCATTTGCACACTTTGGAATGGTAATGTTTATCTTGTGCCATTGCAGTTGGAAGAGTTTAACTGTTTTCATTTGTACAGGGGATTACACCTAAGAGTTTGTCTTAGATCTTAGAGGAGACTTGGGACTTGGACTTTTCAGCAATGGTGAAACTGTTAGGACTTTGCAACTCTTGGAGATGGACTAAATGTTTTTTGCATAAAGGATGTGCATAAGTCTTTGGGGGGCTAGGGGTGGAATGTTATGGTTTGTATTTAAATGTCCCCTCAAAGCCTCAGGTGGTCATGGTAGGGGGTGGTTTGAAGGTGGCTATGTCTTGTATTTTGTCCCAGCAGCGAGAGAAAAGTGACAGTATTCGGAAGAGGCTCACAGCTGTCTAACTGACCTTGGGCCAACTGGAGGTGACTTTGGTCTTGTAAATACACAGGAAGGTTTAAATCAATTTAGTCTGAGACGGCATAAGGACTACTTTGGCTAGGTATGTGTTTCAATAATGACTTTGTAGGGTGTTTAAAGTTGAGCTTCTCCTGAAAGGCATATCCTGGTTATCCTAGACTAGAAAATGACAATTGTGTAATTTTTCTTTTAGAGAAAATGGTTTTCTATGACAAACCATCCTTGTTTCCCTAAGCTATCCTCCGCAAATTCAGCCAAATGCTACTGAAACCAATTTACATTTTCAGCAAGTATCAGTTCTTTGTGTAATTACATTTGTCAGTTTGACTTGCTATTGCACTTTCTTGTGTCTCAAAACAATTGTTTCCTTCCCAGTATTCACTTAATCAAAACCTGTACATCCAAAAAAATAAAAAGTCTTCATATGGAAAATTTCTAATGTACTCAAGAAAGAACAGTACACTTCAGGCTAAAGACGCAGCCTGTCACCCACCTTTAAGGATCAGCCTATGGGTGTCACTGTCTAGGTCAGTGATGGCAAACCCCTCAGAGCACTCAGTGATACAACAGGCCCACTGAGGCATACATTCACCACCACTGGTCTAGGTTCTCCACACACCACAGTCTCCAAGATTTTGTGGAAGTGAATCACATCCCTTTGAATCAAACCATGCAGAGCAGATCACGGATGTGGGTTTCTCTGGCTATTTTATCAGAGATGGGGTGACTGCTTCTGTCACTAGCCACAGAAGATCTACATCAGAGCCCTGGTCTCAGCATGCGGCTGACTGCAGGAGAGACAGGAGCCTTGAATGCAGAACCCAAGTCCTCACCTGGGACAAGCACCCAGTGCTGTCACTCTGTTCTGAGCTCACAAATCGGCTGGGCTTCTCCAATGATCTCCAACTCAAGTTCTCAGTCAAATCACTGTACTTGGTCATCCTAGATCCACCTCTTCATTTTCTACTGAAAAATGGGCCTGTGAGAGCCACTTGGTTTTATTTTTGCCTGTGCAAGGCCCTATCTGAAGTGCTCCCTCTCTGTGCCCTTCCACCCCCAAACCTGGTGCCAGCAGCTCCTGAAAATTTCTCCATCTCAGAGCTGCAGATAAACACTCGCAACTGTGCTTCCTGGTCAGCCTCTGCAGCCCAGCACCCCAGTGCTGCACCCGACAACCTTGGTGATGTCCAAGTATCTGCAAACCCACTTCTACACCGGCTGGACTCATATGGCTTTCTTGTTTCCTTGTTTCCCCTAAGGACAGAGAGTAATGAAATCCTCTCAGAACCTGATTTGTGCTCGCTCCTGAACCATCTCTGCAGGGGAGGACAAGAGCATCCGGACTTCAAGCAATCTGAGCAACTGTGTGTTCCCAATCCAAGAAGGAAGCCACTATATCATGAAGCGCAAATTCAAGTTCTTCCAAGTCTGTATTATTTGATTCTTTTCCTGAGCTTTGTTTCAGCATTTTGTTACAAGCTGATGTCAGGGACAATAGTGCAAACCAACTCAACTCCAAGTTGCACTGCTGAGTGACTGTGCTAGTCATTAAGTGTTCTTTCAGATGAGCCACTGAGAAAGAATTCTCAGTTCTGAATACGAAGAAAGTTGAGCAGGTAGCTGATGGTATTTCCCAGCGCTCAATGTTTTCATGATGCAAGAATTTCTCTCCCAGGAGTACTGGACTACCCTGCCCATACTCTGAGCTCTGCTCTGCTTCATGTCCTTGTCCTGTTCCTGACTTAGCCAATATATCTTGTATTTTATGCATCATGTAGGCAGCACCAAATCTTTCTAGGAGCAATGACAATTAAAATATACAAATACCAAGACCCTACTCCACACAAGGCTGCATACTAAGTTCCAAAGACACCTAGGAGGATGGGGTCAGCTCTGTTAAGAGTTCAGATGCCTAAGGGCTGGGGATCTAGCTCAGCAGCCTAAGCGCCTGCCTGGCAAGCGTAAGGTCGTGAGTTCAATCCCTGGTGCCGCAAAAAAAAAAAAAAAAGAGAGTTCAGATGCCTGTAACATGTCTTATAAATTGCTCAGTGTGCTATTATTTCATCAAAGGGGAGATTCTACCACTCTCAGGTGATAAGAGAGAAAGGCTTCATGGAAGAAACTGCACTTGAGCTGGTGTTTTGGAAGGCATATCTATAGAATAGTGAGTTCTTAAGTTTGGACAATGTGTACAACTGAGTCACAGAAAGGGGACAGTGGGCAGGTGGGCACATGGCTGCTCTCCTTCTCCACTACCATCGCCAGTTACTTGTTGGTGAGATGGGAAGCACTCAAACTATGAAAAGTGTAAAACAAAGACAATGAGGTGTGAGTTCTACTCTAAGGGATTTACAATCTATGGTGAAATGATGGGAAACTTGGAAGTTACAAATGAGTATGAAGTGGTAATGAGAGTTTTATAAATGCTGCAGGGCTCTGGAGGAATACCTAAGGGAAGCTCTTTTTAGAAGATCTGAGCTGGCCTTAAAGACAGGAGACCAAGCCAAGCAGGCAGAAGGATAACTGTGTTGCGAGTAGAGACGTCAGTCAGTACGATGGGGCAAATTTCAGGATTTTTGTGTAGTATAATATTGTAATTTCATCTAGTATTATAACAGCGTTTTATCGTATTTTGTTTAAAACACAAAAGATAAAGAATACAAAGTATAACTAACATATAAATGATGCTTTTGAAAGATTCAACTAAGTTTTCATGGAAGTTGAATGTGAGGAAGGAGATGGAAGTCCACTTGGCTGGTGAAGTAATGAGCGCAGATGAAGGTGGTGGGGCTGGGCCGGAGACGTGGTGACAGCCATGGAAGGAGGCCCCTCCAGCCTCCTGCGTCTGCTCCCCAGTGAGGGCAGGGCAGGCACCGAGTGCCTTCCCAAGCTGCTGAGGCAGGCTGTCTCCTGGTTCCAGAGGGGTTCTGAGGCCAGCCAGGTTCCACAGGAAACAATGCCCAATGAGATGGCCCAGCCTGGCACAAGCAAAGGGTGAGGGCAGGGACAACCTGCACAGCAGGGGCCACCCTGTGCCAGTTATGGCGGAAGGAATTGGCTTGCACGCAGACTGGCAGCACAGTTGACTAAGCAGATGAGCTCGAGGAGATCAAATGATGAGGCCCAAAGGCGAGACATTCCATCCCAAATTCTTCTCATTGAGACTACTGTAGGAATGTTCTAAGTGTTTACTGAATGAATGCAAACAGTTATTTAGATTTCATCTGCAACATGGATGGGGCCATCCTCCTTTTTATTTTTTTTCTTTTTCCTGTCTTTTTGAGACAGGGTTTCACTTTGTACTTCAGGCTGGCCTTGGACTCCCAGCAATCCTCCTGCCTCAGCCTCGAGTGCTGGGATTACAGGCGTGTGGGTGTCCTCATGTATTTTAGTACATATTATTTTTCTATAAAAGTTTATTAACTTTTCACTATCAAACACATTTGTTGTGCTTTCACCCATCAAATGCAAGGACACAAGAGTTTTCAAAATTTTTTTACTTCTAAAAACATCTTAAGATTGTGTAAAATGTGTTGATTTGAGGCCCATGCCTTTTCAGTCTGGAAGTCAAAGATGGCAAATACTTGCCAATTAGACAACGATCCTATCTTTGTTCAGTTTGTAAGCTGTTTTTACATCCCATCTTGGACTATCTTCATGTATGGGGCTCCTGGAATCCCAATGCAACATGTTCACTGACCCTCGGGGACAGCGGCCTGGCTGCTCTCTCCCCAGGGGCTGGAAAGGACCAGCCAACATGATGCATCTTGCAAGATGTAGGTGGGACGGACCCACAACAACCTACTTGGGTGTCAGGGACCCTGGAGGCCACTCCTCCTCAGAGCGTTCTGTGGTGACACTGGCCTGCCAGGGCAAGGCCACCTAAAAACAGCACAGGCTGGAAGGCTCATCTTTCAGCTGTTGGGCACTAAGGCGTAAGGCCAGTTTTTATCAGGTGCCCAGGGAAATACCACAGAAGACTCCTCTTGAGCTGATCATTCAGAAATAGCTTTTCATTTTGTAACCGCTTTTAAATATATTTTTTAAAAAATCCTTAAGAAAAACTGATTGATATGTAGGCTTTGAGAAGTCTGCCACAGGTGTGTTAGCACATACACATCCCACCACCTGGGGGCTGAGGCAGGAGGACTGCCGCCAGTGAGAACTACACAGTGAGTTGAACTGTACAATGAGACTCTGACTCGAAACAAAACAAAACCAAGCAAACCCAACCCAACCACAACACCCCCAACGAACAAACATCACTCAATGAATGCCTTCTATGACATTAAATATGCTAACTATAAATAATTCTTAGATCCTATGATTCAACTAGATTGAGAAAATGTTTTCAAACTTTAAAAAATCATTTTCTCTAAGTAAGTCCCACCAAAAGTTAAGTATACTAATTGTGATTTTTACTAATTCAACCAACCTCATTTTTTTTACTGGTACTTTTTACTAATAGATAAAATATGAGGCCCCCATCTCACTGGTTAACATAGCATTTCACGTGAAAAAAGCAAAACCTGCTTCATTTATCCATGATTTTATTTAAGTCATTAATTAGTTTTGCGACAGGATCTTGCTTATGTAGCCTAGACTGGTCATAGAACTTAGTGATCCACTTGTCTCAGCCTCTGGAGTGCTGGGATTACAGGAGTGGGCCACCAGGCCTGGCCTTTTTTTTTTTTTTTTTTTTTTGAGACAGGGCCTCATTACATAGTTCAGGTTGGCCTTGAACTTTTTTTTTGTCTTTTTGAGACAGGGTCTGTCTATGCAGTTTAGGCTGGCCTTGAGTTCACTTCGTAGCCCTAGCTGATCTTGAACTCGTTAAGATCCTGCCTCAGCCTCCTGAGTGCTGGGATTACAGGCATGCACCACTGTGCCCAGCTCTAATCCATGATTTTAATACTGTCTGATGAGATATGAAACTTATCACTTAATTCATTTTGAGCAAAGTTCAGTCATTTGTCTGGACCCAAGATTGACATATGAAGAAAGTTTTTGCCCCTTAAAAAAAAAAAAGATGTAACCTAGGTGTATTAGCACATACACATCCCACCACCTGGGGGCACCACAGAGTAAAAGTGAGTTCTGAGACCAACTGAGGAAGAGGATGTCACTCCTGCCTCAGGTTGGCCCTTCTGCATGCCCAGGCTGTGTGTGCGCCTGTGTCTATCAGGCTCCCACCCCTGGCTCTGGGAAGTGAACCGGGGCCTCTGCACTTAGTTGCATCTCCGGTCCTCTTTTCGTTTTAATTTTTGAGACAGCATCTCACTAAGTTGTGAAGCAGCCCAGGCTAGGCTTGCACTTGTAGTCCTCTTGCCTCAGCTTCCCAGAGTACTGGGATCACATAAGCCACCATAACCAGCATCTGTCAGACCTCTGCAACAGGACCCTTCAGTTTGAAAGGAAGAGAAGTCATCAAAATGTAAGGATGATTTTTAAAAAATTTGTTTTTCTTTTTGCAATACTGAGGATTGAACCCTAAGAGCACTGAGCTATACCCCAGCCCTTGTTATTTTGAGAAAGTCTCACTTTATTGCCCAGGCTGGTCTCAAACTTGCAATCTTCCTGTCTCAGCCTCCCAAAGGACTGTAATTATAGGTGTGTGCCATCACATCCAGTAAATTTTAAATTATATATTTAAAAAATTGTGTACACTTGTGAAGAACAGTACTCATCACTGCTAAGGGCTGTGTCCGGCCCTCTGCACGTACTACCTGTTCCCAGGAGCACATAGGGCAGGCGTGACTGCACTCCCTCTGTAAGCACCTGCCAGGGACAGCAAAAGTATCCAGCTGAAGACCAAGGCAAATGGCAGGCAGACTGGTTCAGGCTGGGGATTACACTTAAGCTAACAGTGAATCCATCTTTTCACTTAAAGATCTTTTTTACAACACCACTACTACGCCAACCCCCTCCCACAGTCAATGCTAACCATTTTATAAACATAAAGGAAGGGCTTTATATTCATCCTGAAAGAGGCAGCAGCCTCCAAATTCAACGTGGAAAAAGAACTTCCCAAAGACAGTAGCAAAGTATGGCTTCAAAAAAACATCCTAAGAATACTTTCATAAAATTAATAAGAAACAAAACAAAAATCAGAGAGAAAAGTTTTCTGAATTCAGGCGTAAGAACCAACTGCATCTTAGAACCTTTTCCTCTCCATTAGTTCTCAAACATTTTTAAAATTAAAACCTGGGACAGGGACAACTGACACATATCTTGGAAAAATGTGACACTTCCTATGTAAAGCTACTATGAGAACAACAGATAATCTAGTGCAGCTCTGGGACGGGGCTGCATGAGGACTGCTGGGGACGCCAGGGCCGCGTGACCGCATCAAAATCCCGGAGAGGTACAGCTCGGGCCAAAGCTGTAGATCAAGTCTCTAGGAGCCTTTCTGTCAGGCAGTCCGAAACAATGAGGTGCAAAAGCAAAAAACTTGACAGCTTCAGTCCCTAAAAAGTGCCTGAGAATGATTTAGGGATTCATTTCGTAAGTAAAGAGGTTTGCAAACTTATTTCAAAAAGTCAAAACAAGTTCTCTTATGAGAGTTTTACTCAGATTTGTAAATGGAGACATGCACCATAAGTCTGCATAAGTCTGTGTGAAAATGGTCCCAAATGGGTCTCAAGTAAGTATCACTTACGTTCAGAGCGGCTTCTCCACACTTCTCGATGGCCGCAAGACCCTGATTATGAATGTGTGTCTCCAGCAGCTTTTTCAATTCTCCCAGGCCATCCTGGATTCGAGATACAAGATTATACATGCGGCCCAAATCTGAAAGAAAAAAGTGGCCACCTTTATGCATGGAGACAAATTCTGTGTAGCTGTTCCGCTAATTATATATTTATACGGAGATGAAAAAACATTCTTTATAGGTGTTTTTAGATCTTAACCAAAACTATTTAATTATAACACAATATTTTCTCTTTGGTATACGTATATTTTGCTGAAAGTAACAATGAAGTCAGGCTATTGTAGAAGTTTATTTCATACATTGTATAGGTTTATTTCCCGCCTTATTAGAATCCACTAACAGAAAAACAGAGAAAAGGTCTTTCGAATAAAAAACTGAACTTAATACTTCTATTTGTGTCTGACACATAACAGACACTCGAACATTGGTTTTTTAAAAATGAAAGTATTTAGAAAATGGATAGCTATTTCAACTGTGCAAACAAGTCACAAGACAGTCCCCTTTGGTCTTCATTTAACAAATACATGCAGAGTATGTTCAATTTATGGGGGCCACAGAAGAAAAATCCCAAATCCAAACAGGGATGTCTGAACTGCAAACACATGTCAGTAAAGCACAGGAAACATAAATGACAGTTCTCTCACTGCAAAGAATGTTTAAAGGAAAAACTACTGTGGGTAGTATCATTTAATGTTAAAGTGTATGCAGCAAATTAAACTGGAAAGAGCCTTCTTCTCCAAACTGATACCCGAAATACTCAACAGAGATCTGAACTTGTTACCTCAGGCCACACATGACATCTCTTCAAAAAGGACAGGCACTGGAGATGTCCCTCGCCCAGAGGCTGGGATTTCAAGCCATCTCAAAATGCACACATCACGTGCAGTGGTAAGCGCAGTTCCTACACACTAGGAGTCTTCTGGCTCACCTTCGTTCTTGTCAGCATCCAGCAAGTTCT
>RJWT010033700.1:0-13844 GCA_004365215.1 Cuniculus paca
TGGAGTCTATCTTTAAATATGATCTTAATCTCAATAGAAATAGAAATTCTTTCAGGTTGTGGATGGGTGGGCAAGGGGGGCAGTGGTGCTGGGGAAAGTCTGGAGACAAGCCCAGTCAGGCTTTTAATGCTTCCTTTGCTTACTTAGTTTAAAGGCAGGAACATTGCATTACAAGTCCAGAGATCTGAGTTTTATTTTAACTCCACCTCAATCTACTCTGTTCCCATGCCTGAAGCCCCAGTCCTTTTTTCACAACAGGATAGAGGAAAGAACTTTCTAGGACTAAGGTGTCATCCACTGTTCTGAAAGGGCACATTAGCTAGCTTGTGAGCAGAGATGAGGATTCTCCAGGAGAGTCCACTGACCTTGATATGAGAAAAACATTTCAGAACAGCCTAGGAGTATTCCAGAGTATGAGGTGGGGACCATGGAAATATTATAAGGGGTCTGTGAATCTAGAAAATACATCAAGTCTTATGAACACACTGAATAAATGGCTTACACATACTGTATTACTCTTTCCTAATCTATATACAAGCTGTTTTGATGACTAAAGTACAATAATTTAAAAGGAAAATCAACTCAGTCTCTTGTATATTTCAAATATAAATATATCTAAAATATAAGATATTACAGATTCCATGTTAGTGTATGCCATTAACATTTTAAGTATGTTAAGAAATAGGTTCATGGACTTTTGTAGGTAACTTGGATTAAAAAAAAACTGAAATTCTTTCAGCAGCAAATGTGATTTTTGATTTTTAAAAAATTCCCTAGACTGATCAGAGGGTGCTCTCTCTATATCCTTAGGACTGTGAAAAATTACCTAGAGGAAAGACAAGAGCTCATTAATTAAATACTTCCGTGCTGGACACTCATCATGCCTGACAGTTCTCTCATTATGTGCCCCTGAGAGGGATACTAGTTGTCAGCAGCTGATGTAAAATAATTTTCTCATCGCTATAACTGCACGAGAAAAGGCTTGATAGCAGTTCTTCATGCCTATTAGGTAAATCATTTGAGGAAAAAATGGTTTTGCACTGACAGGAAAGTCAAAACATCTCATGCAAAATCTTAAAATAATTTGTTTTTTATGAGGAGAAAAATTAACCTTCTCCAAATGTAAACATCTTTTGCTGCTTCCCCTGAGACCCCTCTATCTTTGCCGTCTCTTTCCTCAGACATATTTCTCTACTTATTATAATAGAGCATATTCTATATGCTCTAATGCATTGTTACTGAAATACAGACTGTGAAAAATTCAATTGTTTTTAGTGAATATTATAAGCTGAGAAATTTGGCAATCTTTTGTGACCGTGCTGGTGGGCAAGATCTCTGGGTATTCTCAAAATTCTTTTCAAGAACAGAGATGAAACTTGATGCAAATTCCATATTTATATCTATGACCTATATTATACTAATCTAAGCTCAATGTGATTGAAATTTTTGCTTTGTAATTTCTTTTTATGTAAGTTGCAAATGCAGAGCTCTGGTCATTTGATCAGACAAATGCAGCTGATCACATCCTATTTCTATAGCTGTTTTAAATGATGCAAAGGAAGGTACATCTTGAAGTGTAAAAAGTCATCAGAGAACTAACCCTAGAAAAGCACTGGATCAAATAGTTTTAAAAGCAGTTACCTAAAACTTTGATGAAAGATACTATTTAAGATATTTCAAAACTTCGGA
Source organism: Cuniculus paca (assembly GCA_004365215.1). Classification (NCBI taxonomy): domain Eukaryota; kingdom Metazoa; phylum Chordata; class Mammalia; order Rodentia; family Cuniculidae; genus Cuniculus; species Cuniculus paca. The sequence goes on from RJWT010033700.1 coordinate 1,690, forward strand.
GTTCATATTTAAGATATTTCAGAAGCTTCAGAGTTCGAAGCTTCAGAACTTCATTTTGAAGCTTCAGAGTTCAATTCTGATATTTAGATAAAACAACACAGAAAATTTGAAAAAAAAATGCCTAGGTGCTTTGCCCACATCCCAGTGGCCTATCTATGAGTTCCCCCTTAGCCTGCACCTCATCTTTTCTGCAGGAGGACTTCTTCAAGCCGTAGGAACTTTCTCAGCCTGCATGCAAGGGCAGCCTGGAAGTACAGAGCACCTAATGTTCTCAGACAGAACCATTAATACTGGGGTTAAAATTCATCAAAGTGCATGATCACAGTTCCTCTGAGGATCCCCAAGGGAAAGTGGACCCATTGCCTTCAGTTGCAATCAGCTCATCAAGGCACTCTTTACTACCTTTTCTTTCTCTTATTTTTTTCCTTTTTATTAGTGGTTGTTCTCATTCTAGAACAGTGATGTTCATTTGGGGAAATGGTACATGTGTATAACATATTTTGCTCATTTTTCAATCCTTTTATCTGCCTTTTCCATTTTTCCCCTATCTCCTGATCCCCTTTCCTATCTCTCAGTGTCTACTATCCCCTTCTTTCTCTCTCTGCTCCCTCTGACCAGTTTTCTGGGAACACTTCTAAAATACTATACCAGTGTCCCTTTATTCGGTTCTTCTTTTTGAGGAAACCCTAAAATAAGACATGAAAATGATTCAATATCAGAAAATCTCTTAATATACTTCATTTAGTCAATATGCCAATAGAGAAAACAATGCGATTCCTTTATTGGATTTGAAAAAGGTAAGTGATCTGTCTTCCATTTTAAGAACTACTGTCAAAATGTAAATAGAAAAAAAAGTCCTTACTATTTTTATCAATTAGGGGCCACTCAAGAAAATAGAAACTGTACCATGTGAGCAAAATATAAATTTAACACTGGAATTGATGACATGCATAATGGAGAGACAGGAGGAAGACAAGATTAACTAAAGTATAACTGCAGTAAATAGGCAGAGTCCTCGGGCTAGTGGGACATGTGTCCTAGCAGTCAGGGTTACGAATGCCATAGCGGCTCCTGCTTCTTAGAATCAGTTTCTGGGCAGGATCCAGGAACCTGAGCTCCCGACTCACCATTGCTAGTGTTGGCTATGGTTACTGCTGCTTTCGGTACTATTTTTCCACTACTTCAAAGTGAGACTGTCCTTGCTGTTACTGCTCCTATGAGGTATACTATCAGAAACTAGAAGAAGGTTGCTTGTCCTGTCCTCCAATCTTCTAGTCATCTTCCAGTGCCTTCCACTGGCAGAAACTACTAGAGGCCAGCTGGCAAGAGTGTCTGGGAAGGCAATGCTTGGTGTTCTGGCCCCTATACTATGCCTATCAAAGCACAAAGCATTGTGAATGAGCCTGCAATAAAGCAAAGCAATTGGCTATATAAAACAACCATAATTCTATACAATTAAAATACTAGCTTGGGATGTTTTTCTTTTAAATGAGGAATAAGACACAGATGTAAATTGTCATAACTCATTTTTTTCATAACTCATTTTTTAAGAGAATTATTGATGTCAACTTCATACACCATACAATTCTTCATTTAAAATGTACAATGTAGTGGCTTTTTATTATATTCAGAGGTAATATTCAGCCAATACCCCAGTCGATTTTAGCCAGTTTCTATCATTTGAAAAAGAAACACTGTAAGTATCACCTCCTCATGCCCACATCTTTTCCCCTACCCCCACTCTTAATCAACTTTTAATCTATTTTAAGTCTCCATAGATTTCTTATTCTGGACTTCTGTATGAAGGTAATCATACAATATTTGGTCTTTTGTGACTGGCTTCTTTTACTTATCTTTTCAAGATTCACTCATGTTGTATTTATCAAAACTTCGTTACATTTTATGGCCAAAAATATTGCATTGTATGGATATCATATTTGCAACTCTTAGTTAATATTTTCTCTTAAGTTAGAATACTTTAGTGTAAATCTAAGCGTGAATATTGGGTAATAAAAGACGAAAGTATCATTATTTTCTGATTATATGATTGTTTATCTGGAAAAGTCAAGTAGAATAAGGAAAAATAATAACTAATTAGAGAGCACTATATAATGACTTCCCTTACAGCAACCAGTTAGTAAATATTATGAAAAATATTTCATTTAAAGTATCAACAAAGCTTCTATTCTCACGAGGAAAGTAATATGAAATGTGTAGGACACGCACATACACATGTACACACACATACTCCTTCTCAGAGACATGTGATCAACATAGCTGAGAAGCCGTCATGTATTTGGACTAAAGATGAGGCTGTAAATGTAGTAAAAATTAACTTATATGCATATTGCTTTCAAATCAAATTCTAATGGCTTTCATTTAAGAACTTCAAGAAATAATTCTTAAGATTAACTGGAAGAATAAATTAAATAGAATACAGTACTAAAATTTTGAGAAAGAAAAGTGATAATGTAAGAAGGGAATTGCATTATTGAGATATTGAAGGTAAAAATATAGATACTCTCAGACAAAAACTGAGAAGATGGTTTACAAGCAGGCTTGCACTAAAAATGAGTAATGAGTGGTATTTAAGCAAAAGTAAAGTGATACCAGTTAGAAACATAGAATGATAGGAATAAATGAGGAGCCATAGTAAAGGTGAACAGGTGAATATGTGGACATATATGAATACTTCAATAAAACAAAAATAATAAAGGCTCCTGAATATATGTGCACAATTAGCTGCATTAAAATAATAATAAAAATATGATAGTGAGATCAATGAAATTAATGTATTCTAAGGGCCTAACATCATCTGGAGAGTGGTAAAAGAGTTAATACTCTAAAAAATTAAAAATGCGTGCTGTAAACTAGAGTAACAAGAGAATGGTGCAAATTAACAAGTTAATATGGGAGAAATAGAACAAAGACAATTTATTAAAGACAAGAAGGAGAGAAAAAAATAACATAAAACAGGTTGAAGAAATGGTAAATAAAAAGGGAAACTAATTAATAAATATAAACCCAGATTTATTCAATACATTCAGTGTCAATGGACTAGATTTTCCAATTAAAAAACAAAAGTTACCAAAATGTAAGATAAATATGCTGAACTGTAAAATCCTTACACATAAAGTATTTTAAATGTAAAGAGAAAGGTTGAAAACTAAAAGATATAACATATAAACCCGAAGCAAAATGAAATTAGTATGATGCTTACCAATATAACTTTAAAGACAGAAAGTATTACTACAAATGAAAAAAGATATTTCAAAATGTTATGATTCAAAGGACCCAGAATTAAAACAATTATAATAAATTTGTATGCATCTCCTAGACTATAGGAAATAGACTTTTGTAGAACTAAAATGAGAAATGGAATCCACAGTTATAATGAGAAACTTCAAAACATTCATCAGTAATTGAAAAAACTTAAAGACAAAACACAATAGCAACAATGACAAAAACATGCTGTATATACTATTAAGTATATACAGTATATTGATATAATTAATGATACCAACAAAATCATTGTTATCAACAGGTAAAATACTACAATCAACAACTGCAGAGTACATTTTAAGTTCATATGAAAAACTATGGAAATTGAACATAGACTCACAAAACATTTCTCAACAAAATTTGAAAGGCAAAAATAACCCTTAATGCAATAAGATAGACAACAACAGAAAGATTAGAAAATTTCCAAATGTTTGGACATTCATAACTCAAGGGCTAGAGAAGACAGACAGTGAATTCTAAAAATATTTTGAATTTAATGAAAATATGATATAATACAATTTATTGTAAGATAAGGATAACGTCATGCAAAAGAGTAAAATCTATAGCTTTAAAATGTTTCTGTTATCCAAGTGAGGGGGTGTGCATCTATAATCCCAGCACTCTGGGGGACTGAGACAGGAATATCTTGGGTTTGAGCCCAGCCTGGGCAGCTTAGTGCCGCAGCCAGATCTTGTCTCAAAATAACACCGGAAATGCCTTGACTTAAGTATTAAGGTATTTAGAAATTCTATGAAAAGTAGATCCAAAAGAAAACAGAAAAAGAGAAAGAAAACATCAAAGTGGAAACACAGAACAGACATAAAGAAGTAAAAACAAATATGAAATAAAGAAAATAAAATGCCAAAATTGATTTTTTGAAAAGACTAATCAAGTCAATAAACTTCTAGCAAGACTGATTGGGCGAGGGGAAAGAGTGAGGAAATGAGGAAGTAAAAATGGGCATTAGTATAGCTCTTATAAGATTAATAAGGAAATAACATTATAAGTAATTTTTGTAAATAATTTTGAAAATGTAGAGAAAATAGACAAAGTGCTGGAAAATAACTTACCGGCAACAACTAATGATAAATGGAAAATGTGAATACTTTTATAATTATTAAAAGAAATTGAGTATCTTCCCATATGGAAAACTTCATACCCAGAGGTTCAACTTCTTGAAACCTTCACAAAAGAAAGCATAATTCTTAACTTCTTCAGAATACAAAAGAGTAACTATTCTTCGCATGCTTCCTGAGGCCATTATAACCTTGATATTCAAATATGACAAAACTATTGTAAGAAAGAATATTCAATCTTTCTGTAAACCAAAATGCAAAAGTTCTATACAAAATATTGTGAATTAAATCCAGTGATTTGTAAAAAAAGATATGTCAAGGGCTGGGGATCTAGCTCAGTGGCCTAAGTGCCTGCCTGCAAATGCAAGGTCATGAGTTCAATCCCTGGTGCTGCAAAAAAAAAAAAAAAAAAGATATGTCACAATCAAGTTATTTTTATTCCAGGAGTGCAAGGTTACTTTAATATTCAAAATCTGAATCAAGGTAATTTATCATATTAAAGACTAAAGGATAAAGACATGATTATCCTAGAAGATACAATAGAAACATTTGATAAAATTCAATGCTTAGATTTATCACTTAAAAACCTAGGGATAGGGCTGGGGATTTAGCTCAGCAGCATAAGTGCCTGCCTGGCAAGCGTGAGGTCATGAGTTCGATCCCCAGTACCAACAAACAAAAACAAAACAATCACCCTAGGGATAATGAAAACTTCTTCAATCTGAAAATATATATTTTGAAAAACCTAGTACTTAAACATCATACTTAGTGGTGAAATTTTCAGGGACTTTTCCTTTGATATCAGAATGACAGATGTTTGCTATCATTGCTCTTATTCAACACTCTTATGACTTGTAGACAAAGAAAAAGGTAAGTAAAAGCAGTAAAACGCATAAGATTGTAAATAAGTACACAAATAAATAAATCATTATTTGCAAATGCCACTATTAAATATATAGAAAATTCAAGTGGATCTCTCAAAGAACTGTTAGAATTGATGGATGAATCTAGGACGATACTAGACATATATGAAATATATAAGCATCTATTTAAAGTATAATATATAGTTACATATATGTAAACTTTATATATTTAAAATATATTATGTAAAATGTATACTTTCATAATTTAGTAGTAGACAATTAGAAAATGATTTTTAAACAATAATATCACAATATCACCAAAAAAAAAAACTGGGAAAAAAATCTAACAAAATATGCGCCCGTATCTCCTATACAGGAAATTATAAAATAGTATAAAACTAAACAAGTAAAGAAACATTTCATTTTCATGTATTAGAAATATAAATATTTTATGCCAAATTCATCTACAGATTCAACGCAATTCCAGATAAAATTTCAGTGGACAAAACTTACAACAAAGTTAGGTGACAAGATGTGGTAGACATGGAGATGCGCCACCCAAGAAATTGTGCTGCCCGTCTGTGGGGAACTGTCGGCTACTTCAGGATCTGCCTGGCCTAGGCTCACAGTTTTTCCAGGGAAGCCGCATTCAGTGATTGAATGAGATGGAAGATAAACTTGTGGCCATCTTGGCCTAATATGGGATAATTCTGCTGGCATCCAACAATCAGGATTTGGGCAGGGACTGAGATCAGTAAAGTGTACAGGAGTGGCAGAGAAAGTTTTGTTTCTTGACCTGGATGGTAGTTGACTCATACTGATTAATCAAACTCTACATTTGCTTTATGTGATTTTTCTGCATCTGCATTTTAGTGTACAATAAATGCTTAATAGCATTCACAAGTTAAATTCCAGATGGTGTGTAGGTTTATGTGAAAGTTAAATCTTCTGCAAGAAATAAAAAGTAGAACTTCTAGAAGGGAACAGAGAAGAATGTCACCAGGTCCTTGAAGAAACAAAGATTTTTAAAAACAGGACCCAAAAAATTCTAAATGAAAAGAGAGATAAATATGACTAAATCAAAATTTAGAACTTTTGTTCAGCCAAAGGTAACATTAAGAGAATGAAAAAGCAAGCCAGAGAGTGGGAAAAGGTATTTGCAAAATACTACTCTACAGAGAACTAATACACAAAAATATATAAAAAAGAAGTTATTGAAATTATTTTAAAACACAACTCAGAAGGAAAAATGGGTAAAAACTAGAATAGGCGCTTCATAAAAGGGAATGGTCAATTAAATGTAGGTAAACATAGTCTGCACCATTAGCTTCATGGAAAGAGAAATGAAAACCATTCTAAGATACTATTTTGATAATATATTTCTACTGCTAAGTACGTGAATTTATACACAAGATGTTCACAGCAAAATACTACTGTAATTTCTAAAAATTGAAAGCAATTAAGATATTCCAAAAAGAGAGAATATGCTTTTGGTGAGCTTTAAAACAAAAACAAGAACACGATCCAAAATGCTTCTGTGCATAATGACTGTTGGTTCAAAAATGTAATGAAACATCTCGTAGAAAGGGAGTTAAATTTTATTTTATTTATCATGCTCTTAAGATTACTTGCTTATTCATTTTCTTGAAGATGTACATATACAAAGAAAATTTATAAATTATGGTATCATGAATTAGTAAAAGAATGAGTGCACTTAATCCAGAAGGAGACTTTTTAAAGTTACCTTGTCAAGTTTGCCACCTGGCTCCTGCTTTCTTGTACACCTGGAATGTACCTGGAGTGCTTGCCCATCTGACTTTTCAGAACTTTGTTGCCACACTTATTTGAGTTAAAATACTTGCTGAGTAATCTTGAACAAGGTATTTAACCTCTCTGGGTTTCATCTTCTTTGTCTGCAAAAACAGGTGTGTGTGTGTGTGTGTGTGTGTGTGTGTATGTGCATGTGTGTGTGCGTGTAATCTACTAAAGGTTAATGTGGGTATTTTAATTCCTGCCAAGGATCTGACACCCCATAGTGCTCATTAAATGTTAGTACTCTTTCTTTTCACCTGTGATTTGACCCTTCAATTGATCGTATGTAATATACATTATCTCATATTGTTCTATGGTTGTTTTGCATATGCATGGTATATATATATATATAGTTTAAAATTAATTTTAGATTTATTCTATTTGCCCATTAAGCTATATTGTGGTACCCAGAAATTTGATGAAAGACCATTCTAGATGTGAAAGTATTTTTTAAAGGCAAGATTAATATTTAAATCAGAAGATTTTGAAAAAAGTAGGTTACCTTCTATATTGTTTGAAGACAGGCCTTGACCAAGCTGTTGAAGGTGTAAGGACTGATTACTTTCCCTAGAGAAAAGAGGCTCAAATTTCAACTGTTTCCTGGGTCTGTAGCCTGCTGGTCCACTCTGCGGAATTTGAACTTGCCAGTCTCCACAACTAGGCAAGCCAATTCCATAAAATAAACTTCTCTATATACATCCTACTGATTGTGTTTCTCGGAAGGGCCCTGACTAATATAACTTACAATGTGTAGTTATTTTAGTATTTCATTAAGACTAGAAGCCTTCAGAGCTAGGGAATAGTATACTGTTCTTGTATGTGTCTTTTCTCCAATCCTACTTATACCCAGCCTCTAGCACATGATAGATTTTGTTAACTACTTATGAAATGAATGACCAAATGCAGAAATGAATGCTACAGAGAGAATCTTAAAGAAAAAGGACCTCATTTAATTTAAATATGATTAATTCAAAACTTGGGTGTAGTTTTCCTCTAATTTTTCTTTCTGATTTGTTATTAAATACAAAGAGAAAATATAAACTTTGTAGAAAATATATTAACAGGAAGTGGGAAGCACTTTGCTCATTAGTTGTGATATGAGCAGAAGACATATGATTTCCACACTTAGAACTGGAAACAGAATACTCATCAAATACAGAAATAGTTTTGTGTGATCCAGGTGTGGGCCCCTTGAAAATACTCCCAGGCAGCTACACAAATAAATAAAAGGTGGATAAGATCTGTCTATTCATCTATCAACCATCTCCTTTAAGTAAAAGCAAAAGATGGAAAAATCAGAGGGAAAAGGGATAAAAAACACACTTGTTCAGAATTTCCAATTTGAATTAAAACATGGAGTTTAAAGTCTTTTACAAAGGATCAAAGTGATCAGATCGCAAACTGGAAGGAATAGAAATGAGATTTAGAAGTGGCAGATGGGAACCTGGCCTGGAAAGCAAGTTGAAGCTTTCTGCCACTAAAGAGGCTTGGAGAAAAGGATAAAAAAATATCATGAATAGTAACAGCTTTCAGTCCCAGTGAAGAAGAGATAATACCCAGAAACTTGAGACCATCCAAAAAGAGTCTGATTATCTAAAGAGAATATCTGAAATGTGTTTTTTTCTTTGCTCGGGAAAAAGGCTAGTCTCTTTCTCTTATCTACCTCATCTCACAAATGAAGTCACTCTTGCTTGGAGTGACCCGGTGAGGTGATGAAACCTTCCAAGTGAACAAATTTGGTGCATTCTCGAATGATGACTAAGTCCAGGAAAGGCTGCTCAGATTCTAGAGGTTGGGAACTTTGGTTGAGAGAAAGAGCTGAAAGGAAAAGAGAACCAGCCCTTCTTAAAAAAATGTAGTGAGTTAACAATATTGTATGCTTGGTATCCCTAGCAGGTTTCAGGGATAAGTCAATGGCCAAGACAAAGTTACTGTGCTCATGAAGGATAAGTTCTAGTAGAGGGAAAATAGATAATAAACATATACAAAATATATAAAATTTTAAATAGTGAAAAGGACTTAGAGAGGAAGCAAAGGGTGCTTTTTATCAGGATTAGAGAGGGAATCTTTGACATTAAGTTGAAATGAAATGATTAAAAGGAGGCAGCATGCCATGTCTACAGGAATATAATCCCAAGCAGAGGGACAGAGTTGAAAATAAGTACGGTGTCATTGAGGAACAGGAGAAGAGCAGGATGTCAGGAGCAGAGTGGGTGAGAGGAGAGGCAAGAGACAAAGCTGGAGAGGGATTCAGAGGTCAAAGTACGCAAGCCTGTGGGAGTCAAGATTAAGAGTTTGAATTTTATTCTAATTGCCAACGAAAGCCATTGGAAGATTTGAAGCAGGACGGTGATACGATCTGATTTATGCATTCCATGTATTACTGACCCTTTCACTTGAACTTTGGCTAGTAATTTTGAGCCTAACAGCACCACTAGAGAGCCTCCAATTACTAGCTCTAAATCAAATTGGCCAGAAGTGCTGTCATCTTTAGTGAAAAGTTGAAGGCAACGACGTAGCAGGAACCACCCAATTTGAAAATGAACAAAAGATTTTTAACAGATACTTCATTTAAGAAAGATGTATGAATGACCAATAAACATATGAAAAAGTTCTCCACATCATTAGTCAGGAAAATGCAAATTAAAACTGCAATGAAATACTTAGTACTCAACTATAAAAAAGGATAAACTCAAGGCTTTTATAGGTAAATGGATGCAACCTGAGACCACACTCATAAGTGAAATAAATCAGACTCGCATGTGTAAACATCGCATTGTCTCCCTAGTGTAAAAAACTGAAAGAGTAAAAGAGTAAATAGGATGCAAAATGTACAATAGATATTGTGAAAGTGAAAGGGGGACAAACTGCTTAAAAGGAAAGAAAAATAGAATGAGGGAAAGGAGAAAAGAAAGAAGGGTAATGATTATAAATATATGTATATATATATATATATATATGGTAGACAATCATACTACTAATTTCTGTTAGTTCATTAGAAAGAATGGTTTGTGCTTTCATTGTTTGATCATTTTTTCATGCCTATATCTTGTAATCTGAGCAACTACTTCGAAGATAACAACATACAACATATTAAACATAGGTAATCTATTATGTGGTTTTGAAATTCTGTATCATCGTTTTTGTTTTGTTTTTTTCATTTTAAAATAATAATAATATAAAAGAAATACCTACTTTCCTCCCCCAAATGACTAGAATTAAAGAAAGACCATAGTGAGTACTGGTAAAGATATAAAATAATTGGAACGCTCACATATTTGCTAGTGGGAATGTAATATGATAAAGTCCCTTTGGAAAGTAGACTGGTAGTTTCTTATGAAGTTAAGAATTTACCTTATTTCTAATTTAGCAATCCCCCATAGACATTTACCCAAGAGAAATAAAAGCATATGTCCATGCAAAATGTTGTTTACAAATGTTTAATAACTTTACTCATAATAGTCAGAAAGTGGAAACAACTTGGAAGTCCAACAGCAGGTAAGTGGATAAACAAATTGTGGTGTATTCCTTCAGTGAAACTACTCAATATAAAGGAAGGAATTACTGCTACAAACAGCATGAATGAATATATAAAAATGTTTTTTCTTAACAAAAGACAGATATGAAAAGAATATATAATGTAGGATTCCACTTATTTGGAAGTCAAGAACAAGTAATAACTCGCAATGATAAAAAACAGGTTAGTGATTGCCTGGGGATTAGGGTGAGACTAAAATACTTGAGGAAACTTTTTGAGATAATGGTAATGTTCTATCTTTTGATTGTGATGATTATGTGGGTGTATACATTTGTCTAAACTCATCAAACTGTGCATTTAAAAATAGGTGTGTTTAATAGTATATGATTAAAACACATAGCAAGAAATACTTTCTGTGTATTCTCACTAGGGAGTCTTTACCTCTCAAAGAACCCAGTATCTCAGGCTTGGACTTGATGAACAGCTGGGGACTCAGGCTTAGTCAACACAGACACAATTTCTTACTTCTCTCTTCCTTCTTTCTGCTGCCAATTTATTCCCTAAAAACTCCTCTGTCCTCTAACCTGACAGTTGTATCGTGAGTCAGAGAATTCTCTGCCTCAGCTGTATAATCTACATCAGTAGGCTATTATGGTGGTCTGGAAATCTCATTTTCCAGGAGCTAAGCATCCAGTTGATATAATCTGTATCTCTTTTGGGAATTTGGCTAATTTACCCTCTGACACCCTTTTGATAAGACTCCTTTACCTTTATCAGGTTATTTTGAAAGGCTTCCTGTACTAATCTGCTCTTTTTGTTTTTGTTTTCTTTAATTGGCACCAGAAAATTGTACAAATTTATGTGATACAGTGTGAAGTTGTGATACATGTATACTTTGTATAATGATAATATCAGGGTAATTAGTATATCTACTATTTCAAGCATTTATCATGTCTCCAACTCATTCTTATTCTTGGCCTAGTTCCCTTATTTTCCTGGAACTAGCCAACTTATTATAATTTTCTCTATTCATCATTCCTTTCTTATATTGATAGAAATACATGTGTATACATTGAAGACAGATATAACCTTCATAGAACACACATAGATGCCAACAGATATATGTGCACTGCAGAAAAATCAAGAGAAGACTTTTCTCTATCAGCACCCTAATCATGGGGTGCCTAAAATTGGGTCTACCACTTGAGTAAGTGGCTGAGTTAAATATTTTGACTTGAATTTTATAACTTGTCACAATGATCCCATTGGCAGTAGAGTGGTGGGTTGCCAAGAAGGCAATTAATTATCTTTCTGTCTCCCTGTATATTAAATTTTGTTCCATTTCTTTAAAGAGAGGTGATGCTATGGTTTATGACTACTATGCTCTTGCAGAGCTCTTCACACCAATTAGAAGGGTTCTGTGTTATGACACTATTTGATAAGATGTTATGACAGTCTTTGATAGAAAGCCGTTGTCCCATTGAAGAGGAAACTTCATCAGAAGCACGGAGAATCAAGGGTGTGCTCTAGATACCCTGAACGGGAGGGGATTGTCTGTACTCACTGAGTCCTCAAACAAAGTGCCTCCCACATAGGTCTTTGCATGCAGTCCAGCTAGTTCTCAGCATTTGCCCCATAGTGTCA
>RJWT010033701.1:0-13830 GCA_004365215.1 Cuniculus paca
AGCTCTGTGACCAGTGGTGCAAACAACCTTGGGTGAGGAGGGATAAAGAGTGGGACAAAAGCACTCAACCTGCCCTGCAACCACCAGCAGGCTTGGGTGTGGAAGAATAAAGAGTAGAAAGCCAGCACTCCTCCAATCCTCTCCATTTCCCTGTGACCAGCAAGGAAGATGAGACAGTGGTGTGGAACAGTGGAAGCTGCTCTAGATCTGGGAAGGGTCAACTGTACACTGGTTTAGGAGCAGTCTTAGGCTATCTCTGTCTGAGGGCACCACAGAAACTGGAAGAGTGATGCTGAGAAAATCAGAGTAAGGAGACATCGATAGGTCATCCAGAAAACTACTGGCTGAAGACTCTAGCCCCAGTCACAATATTCAGAGGCCTAGATCAGTTTGTCAGTTTCTAGGCTGTGCTTGATGGTATTGTTATTGCTAATTTATTATTATTTATTGTTATTGCTACTTTAACCAAGATGCCATTCCTGATGTAATTAGTTGTTCACCCTTGTATGGCAACACTGTGATTGTCTACAGTCATAATCATCACCATAGTCCAGTATCAAAGGTCTCAGTGCTGAGTCAAATAGATAGTAAATCATCATCCTAATAAATTGGGAATGTAGGATCTTGGGACAGAGAAAAAGCCCAAAAGCCAGCTACAACAAAAGACATCTCTGAGAAATAGACATTTCCTAAGGAAACTTTGATACTAATGACAAAACTACCTGACATAAGAAGCTTACAATCATCAACACAGAAAACAAATTAAAATTAAAAAGTAGAAAATGACAAGTCACAGAAGCAAAATGCAACCCCATTTCTCCAACCCACCAAGGATAAATCCAGGGGACAATGAGACAGAGGAAAAAAGAATTCACCTGAATTTTCTGAAAACAAATAAACAAACAAACAAAAAATCAGAAAACATACACACACACACACACACACATACACACACACACACAAATAAGGATATAGTAAAATCAGATTCAAAATAATCTCTTAGGAAAAAAGTAAGCTAACCATAATGAAGACTTGCTCACTGAATGTAGAGTAGACACAGATAATGAAGTAGAGGTGCTTAGGAAAATATTGTAAACCATGAACACTCAACATAGAAAAATAATGGAATCCATAAAACAAATCCAAACAGATATCCAAGAAATTTAGAAAAAAAACACTGAAAGTTTGAAAAATTGAATGAATGAATGAGTGAAGGCATAATATTAGGCCTAGAAAACAGTTCAGTGAGCGATCATGAAAAGAATGATCTCTTAAAAGTAGAAAGAGACAATAAAAGCAATCTGACAACTTCAAAATGATGTACAAAAGAATGCCAAGAGATTCATCAGAGTCAATGAAAAATCAGTACAAATGACTTAAAAAAATTCTGTTCACAGAAGTAATGGGATAAAACTTCTAAAATATGGAAAAAGTATTTGACATACAGCTAAGTGAGGCACATAGAAATCCAATTAGTTATTACCAAAATAAATCTACACCTAGGCATACAGTAAGATTACAGAAATCCTGAATGAGAACAGAGTATTTAAAGTTATTAAGGAAAAGAAAAAAAATCACCTATAAAGGAAAACTCATTAGAATCACAGCAGACTTCTCAATACATACCTTTGAATCAAAAGAGCTTGGAGTGAGTATTTCAAGTCCTGAAAGAAAACAACCTCCACCCAGATTGATGTACCTTCAAAACCATCTTTCAAAATCAATGGAGAAATAAAATACTTATATGAAAAAGAACAACTAAAGAAATTCATGACCACCAAACTAGCTCTACAAAATGTTCTGAAGGATATTTTAGAAAGAGATAACAAAGACCACAATTCCAAGAACACCAATAGAAATAAATCATCAGGGAAGGCAAGCAATAACATAGAGGGAAAAACAGGGGCCCAACAACAGGAAAATAATATGAAAAAGATAATAAAATACATATCAGATATAGCCATCAATCTAAGTGGTCTCAGTTCACCAATCAAAAGAAACACAGTGGTAGAATAGGTAAAAATCTAAGATCAAACAAATTGCTGCATACAGGAAACACTACTAACGCAAAAGAAAATTCATAGACTGAAAATCAAAGGAAGGAAAGCATTACTCCATGTGACAGGAACTCAGAAGAAAAGCAGACATAGCTATTCTATTTGAAGACAAAATGAACTTCAAGCCAAGAGTGATCAAAAGAAACAAAGAAAGTCACTTGTTAAGGGTAAACTCCAAAAGGAAGGGATAACAATCATAAATATATATGCACCAAACAACAGTACACTAAATAAAACAAATATTAATGAACATGAAAAATCAAATAAGTACTAATACATTTGTAATGGGGGAGCTTAATGCCCCACTATCACAAATAGTCAGACAAACTAGACAAACAATCAACAAAGAAATACCAGAACTGAACCAAATTTGTGAACAAATGGACATGGCACAAGTTTACAGAGTATTCAACCCCACAACATGAACATACATATTCTTCTCAGCTGAACATGGGGCATTTTCCAAAACAGACCACATACTAGTTCATTGAGGAAGCTTAAGTAAATGCAAAGAAACTGAAGTTATTCCATTAATGTTATCAGACCATAGTGCAATGAAATTGGAATCCATTGGCAAAAGAAACCATAAAACTACATAAATACTTGGAAATTAACACCTTCTTTAACACTCAGTGAGTAACAGGTGAAAATAAAGAAGAAATTAAACAGTATCTACAACTAATATGACAATGCCAATTCAAAACACCAGAATTATGGCACACAATGAAAGCAGTGTCATGAGGGAAATTTATAGTGGTGGTAAACTCTTAGATCAGGAAAAGAGAATAAGATCAAATAAAAATTTTAAAGTTGAACTGCAAACTTCCAGAAAAAGAAGAATAAGTCATGCCCAAAGTTTATATGAGGAAGAAAATTACAAACTTTAGAGCAGAAATTAATGCAATTGACACTAAAAAAGTAATAAAAAGAATCAATGATTCAAAGAACTGGTTCTTCGAAAGACTAAATAAAATTGATAAACCCCTAGCCAAGTGTAATACATCACGTCAACTTGAAAAGTTTAAAAGTTTAATCAAGGGATTCAGCAGTGAGCCTGGGTGCTCACTTTGTAAACATCCTGAGTCTGTGCAAGAGGAAAGCACAGAGATGGTGTCAGTGCTGCACGAGTCCCAAGGAGTTGGGTATCCTACTTACAATATAATGGAAGAAAAGAGACTTGTTCTTCCCCATTTTTGCTGTTGTTGTTTTTGCTGTCCCCTGTTGCCTGGAAGTGTTACCCTTGTACCTTGCCACTCTGCCTTGTAGCCTGCTGATTACAGACCAAAACCTCTACAAACTGTGAGCTAAATAAACCTTTCCTTCCTTAATATTTGGTACTGGGTATTTTGTCCCAGAAATGAAAGAAAAGTAATGAAGACACCAACATTATCAATAAGGGATAGAAAAGACTCAAATGCATGAAATTAGAAATGAAAAGAGGGAAATCACTCTGGATCTTGTAGGAATCCAGAAGATACCTATTTCAAGAAGTTTTATTCTATTAGGATGAAAAACACAGAAGAAATGGACAGATTCTTATATACAGATGAACTGCCAAAGTTGAATCAAGAGGATATAAAAATTCTAGACAAACAAGTACCAGTCAATAAAATTGAAGAAGTAATTAAAAACATATGAACAAAGAAAAGCCTAGGCCTTAGTGGATTCACTACTGACTTCTACAAGAGCTTTAGAGAAGATCTAGTGCGACTTCTCTTCAAACGTTTTAATGAAATTGAAAGGGAAGCAAAACTTCCGAAGACATTCCTGTAAGCAAGCATTACCCTGACATCAAAACCAGAGAAGGATCCAAACTAAAAACAGTAGTACAGGCCAATCTCCCTGATGAACATAGATGCAAAAATCCTCAGTAAGATACTGACAAAATGTATACAGAAAATCATGAAGGAGTTTATACACTATGACCAAGTAGGAATCATCTCAGGAATGCAATGATTCAGTACTCAAAAATCAATAAATGTAATACATCATATCAACAGAGCCAAGGACAGAAATCACATGGTCATTTTAACAGATGCAGAAAAAGCCTTTGATAAAGTCCAACACCCATTTATAAAAATTAATCCTACAGAAAATTGAAATAAAAGGTCTTTTTTTTCACTCCAATAGAAGCCATCTATAACATATCAACAGCCAACATCATATTAAATGGTCAAAAACTGAAATCTTTCACTTAAAGTCAGGAACAAGAAAGAATGTCCACTATGATACTCATATTCAGTGTAGCTCTGGAAAGATTAGCCAGAGATATCAGATAAAAGAAAGATATACAAGGAATAAAGATAGGAAAGGAAGAAGTTAAACTGTGATTATTTGCAGGTGACATGATACTCTACAGAGAAAATTCCAAAAACTATACAAAAGTACTTCTTGATATAATACCCAAATTCAGTTGTATAGCAGGATACAAAATCAACACTCAAAAATCAATAGCATTCCTGTAAACAAATAAACTTGCTGATAGAGAAATTAAGGAAAGCATACCTTTCACGGTAGCATTGAAAAAAATGAAATACTTAGGAATCAAGATAACAAAGGGAGTAAAAGATATTTATATAGAAAACTTCACTACTCTGAAAAAGGAAATCAAAGAGGATATCAGAAAATGGAAAGGTAACCTTTGCTCTTGGGTAAAAAGAAACAATACACAAAGTAAAAGTGGAAATACTCCAAAAATTTTTATGCAGATTTAATGTGATTTCAATAAAAATCTCAATAGCATATCTCACAGAATTAGATCCTAAAATCTAATCCAAAAATCATTTGGAACCAGAAGAGACCTTGAATAGCAAAGGCAATTCTGGGAAATAAAGATAAAGCAGGGAGTATTACAAACACCAACTTGAAATTATATTATAAAGCTACTATGATAAAAACAACATGCTACCCGGCCAAAAGATATACCTCTTATGGTTAATACATTGTGTCAACTTGAGAAGTTTAGATGTTTAACTGAGAGACTCAGCAGGGAGCCAGGGTTCTTACTTTGTAAATATCCTCATGCTGTGCAAAGGAGGGCAAGGACATTTTGTGAGTGTTACTCCCACCCTGAAGTGGGGGCAGTGTGTGGCCTGTGCACAATTTAAGGGAGGAGAAGAGGCTTGTGTTTCCTCTCTTTTGCTCTGGCTGCCGCCTTGAAGTGTTGCCCCAGTGCCATGCCACCCTGCCTTGGAGCCAGCTGATTATGGACTGAAATCTCCAAAAACTGTAAGCTAAATAAACCTTGCCTTGCTTCGCTTTGGTGTCAGGTGTTTGTCTCAGCAATGAAGGAAAAGTAACCAAAACAATACCCAAGGGTTAATGGAACAGATTAGAAGATGCAGAAACAACTGCAAACACGCTCAGCCACCTTATCATTAATAAGGGGGCCAAACACACTCACTGGAAGAAAGACTAATAATTGGTGCTGGGCGACCTGATTTTCCACATGTCAAAGACTAACAGTGCACCTATGTCTCTTACCATGTACTAAACTCAAATCAAAATGGACTCAAGATCTAAATATTCAAACAGAAATACAAAATCTGCTGGAAGAGAGAATAGGTAGAACTCTTGAAGACATAAGAGGAGGCAAAGACTTTATGAACAAAACTCCAATTGCACAGGAAATATTACAAAGAACCAACAACTGGGATCTCATTTTATTAAAAAATATATGCACAGAAATGGAAGTCACCAACAGTGTAAACAGATAATCTACAGAATGAGAAACAGTATTTGTCAGTCATTCTTCAGACAAGAAACTGATATTTTTAATATATAAAAATCAGAAAATAACCAAGCCCCAAATATTTAGAGACCCAATCAAAAATAGGCATCTGAGATGAATATATGCTTCCCAGATGAAGAAGTAAAAATGCCAAATAAATCTATGAAAAAAAAAAGTTCAACATCACTTGTCATTTGAGAGATGCAAATTAAAACAACACTGCAGAAGAAAAGACTAGTATCAAAGAATCAACCAATAACAAATATTGGCAGGGCTGTGAGGAAAAGAAACCCTTCACCACTGTTGGTGGTAGTATAGACTGGTGAAATCATACTAGAAATCAGTGCGGAGATTCCTTAAAAAACTAATAATAGAGGTACCATTTGACCCAATTTTCTCCTTGTTATCTTCCCAAAAGAATTAAAAGCATCATACCACAGCAATGTATTCACACTTGTGTTTATAGAGGCACATTTTGAAACACCTAACCTTGGAAATAGCCCAAATGCTCACCAACCAATGAGTGGATAAAGAAGAAGTGGTATATTTTATGCAATGGAGTACCACTTAGTCATAAAGAATAAACTTGAGACATTTATAAATAAACTGGTGTTTCCAAAGACCATATTCTTAAGTGAAATAAATCAGAGACATGCATGTATAAATACTGCATTGTTTCTCAGGTGTGAGAAAATGAAAGTGTAAATATGGACCAAAAGATATAAATAGATATTGTGAATTAGAAATAAAACATTCAAATAGGAAGGGACACAAAGGAGATAGAAGGGGAAAAGAAGGAAGGGAAAAGGAAAAAACAAAAAAGATAAAATGGAAACAAAGGTTTTGTAAATTATAGGGAAAGTAAAGTAGAAGGGAAGATAGAGAAATGGGGAAAAATAAGATATGTCATGTGCAGGTACAAATTTCATATGATGAATGTGATCATTATGTGTATCTAAACTGTACCAGTAAACTCAATTAATAAAAATCATAGGCAGCATATATGAACAAATGATCCATAGAAGAGAAAATTTCAGTGGGCAATACATAAGTCTACAAAACTTCAAATACATTTGTGATAAAAATACAAATAAAAATTAAATAACATATTCCCTATTGAATTAGAAAATGTTTAAATAATTACACATTATTCTGCTTCATGCACTGTAGAACACCAACTGTCACATACTGCTAATGGGGTATAAACTACAATATCTCTGGGAATAATGCAGAAATATATAATGATTGTAAAAATAATGATATATTTGATTCCATCCTACATCCTGGTTTTCAGAAAACAATCAAAATAAAGTCAACACACACATGCAAAAAAATACAACAAAAAAAGACACAATGAGACAAGGATATTAACATTAATGAAGGAAAATACAAATGCAAAGTATATAAGTAGGATTACTTATTAATTCCTTCTAAGTAGCATATTTATGCCTATATCGTATACTAAATTTTTCTTTGTCATATTCTTTTCAGCTTTGTGCTGTGTCTATGAGGCCTTAAGTTTCCTTTGTGTGAGAAGATCAACTCTTTCTTCTTTTTTGTTCATTCCATATACTACTACTGTGTCTGCTCTACAATCAGTGATAAGCATCCATAGATTGCATTCCAAAGCCAGTTCCAGGAGTCAAGTTCTAAGATATAAGCAATCACCACTAGCTTTTGGTGTTGTATTACTTGTATAATTTTAAATAATTCTGACCCATTTAAATCTTCTGTGAGGCTCAAAGTGAGCATAATGTTCGATTCTTAGAAATTTGGAGGGAAACATCTGGAAATGTAATGAAAAGGGGAAATGTTTCCAGAATCAGAAATATTAAGAGTTATAAAAATTGTCAAGGCAAGGAAGACCAAGACATCGTGAAAAACATGTACATAACTGCTATTCTTTGTAACTAAAAGGGGACCTTGATCAATTTTGTTCATTAAATAAGCACTTCGGTCAATAAACACCCATGAACAAATCTGCAGGAAAACAATGAACTGGGAAAAAAAGTGCTTATAATACACTAATAGCTAAATATTTGCTTTCATGAGTAATTTTATGGATAGTAATAAATTAATAAATAATAATAGTGATTAATGAATAGAACTCCAAATTCTATCCACAGAATTAAATTTGCAAAAATGACAGAGACATCAAATGGTTTAGAAATATCAATAGGAAGACTAAGGCCACTTAATGAAACAACATCATAATATATGATTTTTAAAACATTTGAAAATATTTCTGATTCTTAATTTTGTATGAAAAAAATACTGAAGATATAATAATGAAAATGCTTGTGTATTTTTAAATGTTAACTTGTCTTGCCATTTAATTTATGCTAGTTTTACATGGTTAAATTTTTTACTTTTATAAAGTCTTATCTATTTTTTTTGCCTCAGAAGTTTGTATACAAAACCTGTTTTATCTTAATAGTGTCAAAATTTTTACACATATGTATGCATACTTTAATCATGGAAAACTGAGATATATATATGTATATATATATATATATAATCTTAATCCTTTTTACTTCTAGCTTTTTTTTACAGAACTCTTCTGTATATGTATTTAAACTCAGAATTGCAATATCTTAAGTCTGCTATTCCGGCAAATAAACAAAATCTTTAAAATGTGGACTTAGAAAATAAAAGTTTTCTGTGGAAACAACTTTTTTAAAAATTTGGAAAAATCAATCTCCTACACAGAATATAGGAAATAGATGATGAGTGTCAATGATTATGAAAAAGAACATGCAGTTAGATGAACCATTCATTTCCAGTCTCTTCTCTTACATATATACCAAGCATTGAAGGGTATCTTAACATTCTGGAGTTTATTGATGCAAATAACAGATGTGGAAATATAATTAGTGTTCATTCAAAGTCACAAACATGAGAATGAAATACACACTTTTTAAGACCTAGATAATTTGTTAATGACTAGCTTAGTTTGATTGTTTGAACATAGTGAACAAAAACCTTATTTATGTAGATCAGAGAATAAATCTGAGGAAATATCTTTTGACTTACACACCTTGGAAAACTGTGAAATTTTTGAGAGTTTACATCCTGTTCAGTTAAAATTGAAGAAATATGAAAAGCATCTAATTCTGAATTGTAGCATAATATTTTGGTCAATATTAAAAAGAAGGTAGTTTTATTATTATCTCCTCCTCAATTCATTTTTTTCTTATCTCTCTCTCATAGGCCCTGTATATTTATCTTGTTCTAAGATATTAAAGTCATTCTATTGAACCCTTACTTTCCAGAAGGGTTCATACTAGATGTAAGAGTACATACATATGGCATTAGTGCTATTTAAATATTTCGGGCTAGATAGAAATGAAATTTTCTAAGACATACCAATTTTTTCTCTGAATGCTGATGTGTCTTCAAACTTGCTCAGCCTCTTTGTTTCGAACTCAGTGAAGAGCATGATCGCCCATCCTGTAGTATAAGCTGGACAAGTCAAAGTCATCTTTCACAATTCTCTCTACTCTGTCAATTCTAACTCAAGTAGTATTTATTATTATCTCTGAGGTATTTCTCACATAATTCTCTTTCTCATTCCATTTAATCTACCAAACTACTATATTTTTGCTGGACTGACAAAGTAAAATTTCAGATTATTTACAAGACCAAATGTTGGCACAGCAATTTGCAGTAGCATTTTGAAGAGAAAAATAACACTTACAAAGAGTTAAGAGCAGCTGGGTGCAACCCACTTTCCAGGACCACTTCTGTCCCTCTTACACAGAAGTTGTCTTTCTCTCAATAAATTCTTCCTACTCTTAAACTGTTGTTCCTAGAAATCATTCCTAGATTTTAGAGAACATGAACTTGGCATTTTGGATATCTAGCAGATTGGGAGTTATACTTCCCTTGTATCATTTGGAGATCCTTCACCAAAATAATTGGTTGGACATAAGAGTTCACTTTTGTTTTGTAGATCATGGATTATGACTGTCTTAGGTAATCAAAATTTTTACACTTCAATTTTTTTTGTTATATCTGAGCCCATTGCTCCTCCATTTAATCAATATTTTCCCAGACACTATACCTGTTGTAATCATATAAGTTCACCATTGTTTTGTCTCATGTCATACCCACCTTGTAATTTCCCATTGGATCAATATTACCTAAGGGACTATACTCGTAATCTTATTGATTGATTACAGTTTTATCCAACTTTGCAGGAAAAAAAAAAGGAATAACAGGCATTTCCAAAACTTGTTATTATTATTATGAAGATTTCCCAAACTCTTAAAGTCATTAAACCATCAATATGATTCATGACCATCAATTGTGATATATTAACTGGACCAGTGAAGAAACACCTAGCAGATTTTAGTAGAGCATACTTCTGGGTATATCTACAGAGTGTTTCCAGTCAGTCACTTGAAAGGAGAAAGACCCACTCCCATTGTGAATGGCACAATCCAATAGACTCATAGACTGGTTGGGACCAATGGAAACAAAGACAGAAGATGGCCCGAGTTTGAAGAGTTTCATTCTGCTTGGAGAGGTTTGTCTTTTGCTGCCATTACCTGTGGACATCAGACTCCAATCTCCAGCCTTCCAACACAGACTTGTATCATTGACTCTTTTGGGTGCTTTCAGGGCTTTTCTTCTGACTGGTGCTGTATACTAATTGGACTACTCTTTTTCTTTGGCATCCAGATTCTCAGACTGAGTGGCTATAGGATCTTGTGTCTCTCCAGAGCAAGATAGCCATCATGCGCTCTCCTATCTCTGATCTGACAAGGCCACCTAATAAATTCTGTTCTATTTATCTATCACCTATCTATCTTCCTCTACTCTTTCAATTCTTTCTTCTAGAGAACTCTAGAAAATACACTAGCCTACTTTTTAAGGTGTCAAAAGGGGATATATAGTGCAGACTATAATTTGATAAATCCAATAAAACTAAAGATTTCTTTTAGTCCGCCTAGTAAACCATCAAGTAATCTTTGTACGAAAGTTTTTTAATCTAATGAAGTTGGCCTAAAGCTGTCTAGGAGAATTTATGTTCTATAAAATATTTGCCTAATCATAAGCAATGTGGTTTCTAATCGTTTTCCAGAGATGTTTCTTTTTTTTTTTTTTTACCAAAGTGATTAAGAAACGTGTTATATGGTACACTGCCCCCAATTCTATGAGCAGGTGTAATAATGTCTGGACTTTAGAATTTTAATGATCAGAGTAATAGTGTTCAAGATAGTAGTATATGACCATATTTTTATACAAGCAAAAGCATCTATTTGTATATAAATTATATTTTTGAAATTGTGTTTGCTTAATCCATCTATTAATCCCACTATAGCTCTTTACAAATAGGCAGTTAGGGAGGTATGAATTATTATAACTTCCTACTTTGTATATGAAGTAATTAAGACTTACAAACAATTGACTTTCCCAAGATTATAAACATGTAAGGTATGTGCCACTCAGGAAAACAACAGATCAAGTGAACAGATTGAACCAAACTCAATATAAGCAATATTTGAAGCTTAAAGATTTTGTAAATGGCTACAGTTTCTGAAAGCTAAAATAACATAAATCTATATACTGACAGAACAAAACAAGTCAATTCATACTTTGTTCTTCAGAACACATTTAAATTATTGTGTACGTAGAGTTAATTTTACTCTGTATATGCTATGGATTCTAGAAGTCATTGTGGCAATTGTGCAAACACTGACTTCTGTTCTAGAAATAATGAATAGTCTTACTTTTTTGTTACTTTTTTTGGTCATCAAATACCATAGTTATTTTCTAAAACAAATCAAGGAATACAAAACTAGGTAGAACAAGAGTAAAGCAATACACCTCGTTGGCTAGAGATATTGAGCAGGTCTAAATTACCAGTGAAATGCATTTTATATTTTGAACTAGATTTTAAAAATATGTAAAGTTTGTATCAGGTGTCATGGTAATAAACAATGAGTGAAATGTAATCATTCCCTTAAATAAGTTATAATAAATAAGAAAGACAAGTAGAAGTTGAAAAGAGTTCAATAGTAGAAGAAAATTTTTAAAAAATAATGAAAGTTCTGTGACATGGAAACAAATCGTAAACAGACTGTGACACTGTTTGAATTCTGGCAAAGTTTGTTTACAGAACTTTCCAAGTAAAAATGTCATAAAATTTCTAAATTGAGGGATTAAAAATCAATGATTATTTGAAGATTTCTGAATATATATTTATTGCTTAATGTAGGATATTTGATTTTGATGGAAACAAAGACTAGAAGATAAATTTGGTGCAAAATGAAAAGGCTTTGAAATATAATATTAAGGAACTAAAATTTTTACTTATTTATTTTACCAAAGGTAGGGAGAGGGAAAGTGTTGATTTATTCCATTTCTGAATGACTGCACAGTTCCCGCTGTGAAGAGGTTTTCTGAGCATCAGCATGTGCTAAGTGGAGGTTTCCATGAGTAAAGGAGGAGTTAGGAAGAAATGTGTTCCACATCTAATCCATTAGTGTATTCAACAGTCTGACTTAGGCAGGGAACAAGCATGAAATGGTTTTGTTTCCTGTACATCAATCTTTCATTGCTCTTACTGATATCAACTTAAATCTTAGAGATTTTTGCTAACTTTCAACTCTAAGAACTCTGAGGTTTTGTTTCATTCATGTTTTTTAAAATTCATCCAGCTATAATCATGGCTTTATTTTTTTGTCAGATTCAACATAATTCCTAACTTCTTGTTCATTTCTGATGATGATGAGTCCCTTTAAATTACCATGTCCAGACTTTTCAATACCAGCTAACTTTCTTGGCTCAGTTTTTGGTCAATAACAATGACAACAAAAATAATATGTACTTGTCACAATCAATACAAGGGCAAAAAAGTCTGTCTCTTTGGTGCCTCTATCTCACACCTCTAATTTTCTGAGGAATTTGCTCACCCCTTTGTTTAAAGGAGTGTAAATCAGGCAGTTAAGGACCAGTAGATTACTAAGGAAGCAAACCTATGGCAGTGGGATTTCACATAGTAACAGGAGAGCAGCTAATGAAGGGTGCTTTATCAAAGAGCCAGCTGCTCCTGTGGACAGGGAGCCCCATCCCACTAGGGAAACTCTGCGAGTCTGTGTAAAATTCATGCCTCAGACCTTTTCAATACAGGGAATAAAGACACTAGCATATTTACACACTGACTCCTGTCAGTTATGGCTGAACACAGATCATGGGGAGGGTGTATTAATTTCTAGGTACTTCTAGCCCACTACATAAGAGCCAAAAACTAAGTCTATAAAAAAATTCTCAGACAAATCAAGGCACGTGCTAGCAATTGGAAATCTGGGTGGAGGTTAGTCTCTGAAGTAGAATAGGAAACAGGATATGGAGAGAATGTCAACGACTCTCCTACACAGCTTAGAGGCAACACCTCAAAGAATATACGGAGTTCTCTTGGACACCTTCTTTCTTCCTTGGCTTGGGAAGTGATGTATCTGAAGAATAAAGGGAAGCACAAATCTCCCTTCTAAATCCTGTTACTCCTAAAATGTTTCCAGCCTCACCAAGTTCTTTCCTTTGAATTTCTAGTATTTTGCTCACATTGACAAGTGAAACAAAGATACAGACTGTTTTGGTCACATTGTGTAAAGGTATAACAGCTAATTAAAGGCTTAATATATTGTTGGGAGTATTTGACATCTATGAAAAATGTATTTGTCTAACAGTCTTTTGTAATCATCCAAGGTACTTTTATAGTTTGATTCCCAAAGTTTTACCAAGATATGTTTTTCATTCAATATTCACAGTTAAGTATTTTGATTCTGAAAAAAGAAATTTTGTTTCTAAAATCTTGCAGGATATCAAAATAAAAAAAAATCTCAAGCAGAAGAAATATAGATCTAAGAATAAGAAAAGAAAACCTTTAAAAAATTTCAAAAATGTCGATATTGCTTGATATTTCACTGTAAATAACATTTGTAAAAATATACAAGGGCTATGATGACTTTTAACGTGTTTTTTTTTTCTCTTTTTTTTTCTTAATTTGCAGTAATTATAAAGCTTTGGGTAGCTTAA
>RJWT010033702.1:0-13855 GCA_004365215.1 Cuniculus paca
TTATTTACTGTTAATTTTTGAACCTTAAGGAAAAACTCTTCAGACTCTGAAATAAGAGCAAGCCTAATTAGTGAGGATAACACAAGTCATCCAGTTCCTGGTTTCTGAGTATTTTGATATTAGGTTCTACCAGAAACTAACTGACATTTTTCTTACATGTTTTTTCCTTTGTCTAACAATGGATCTGTCTGTTATGTGTTTATTGTTTGTGTTTTTCCTAGGCTAAAAGAAAGTTGGGTAAGGCATAGCAAAAGAAAAGTCAAGAAAATACAGATTTCAAAAACAGTAGGTTTGTAGCTTTGTTTAAATAAAATTATCATTGAAGGCAATACTCATGTTTTGAATATTTTAAAATTTTAATACTGTAATCCAAAAGAAAGGTCTAACTAAAAATAAGTAAATAAAAAACTTAAAAATCAGAGTTTGAACTGGTGGTAAAGGTAAGCTGCATCTCAGAATCAAATGGAAAGTCACAACATTCTGGAAAAATGCCAAGTTGCTTAGAGGTTAGACTCCATCAAGGTAACTACCAAATAGGGAAAAAAATATCTGCACATGGATCACTTAGAAGAAACAGCCTCTTAGTCAAACGTGGATAAAGAAACTCCACACAATCATGATCTGAGGAACACCAGCACAGACCTGGGTGTTCATCTCTCCAACAGCCTGCCTCAGTCCCATGACTCCCCCAACCCTCATCCTGTACTCCATACCACTGGCTGCAGAACTTCAGCAAATAGGCAGACAAACTTTAGTTTAATGGAATCCACATGATAGTAATTGTATTTTTAATACCTATTGGTTAACAGAATTCAAATAAGCGAAAACATCCAGGGCTGGGAAGACAGCTCAGTGCTAGAGTGCTTACCTAGCATGTACAAGGTTCTGGGTTGAATCCTCAGGACCAGAAAAAAACACAAAACAAATACAGTAAATTCACTAAAAGAGTTTCCACCTTTTTAACCACCAAGTCATCTGCACACACCCAAAAATAATCATCCAATTAAAATGTGAGCTTTTCCTACAATCCAGACATTGTTCCTAGCACTTGACACAGAATTCTGCCCATAAAACTCCCACTCACCTTTCTTCTTTTCCTATCTTTCCCCATCCTACCCCAACCTTTTCAGAAGAGGTCTGAACAAAATGATCGTTTCTGAAATGGGAATTCGAAATTCTGTTTGGTATAAGCTGTTATAGTTTGTGTTGAAATGTCTTTCCAAAGACTCACACACTTTGGGATGGGGTTTTTTTCACAGGTAGCTGAATCTAGAGTTTGTAACCGAGTCATAGTGCAATGCTGGGAATAACAGTGCTGAGACTAAGGGTGTGAATGCTACACCTATCCTTGGGTGAGTGGCCTATATACAATACAAGGGACAGAAAAAGGCTCATGCTTATGCTCATACTCATGCTCATGCTCATTCATTCTCTCTCTCTCTCTCTCTCTCTGCTCTTACTGCTTTGCTCTTGTTGATTTTGCTGTCTTCTTATGCCAGTAACTGTTGCCCTTCTACCATGTGGCACCCTGCCTTGGAGGCAGCCGATTATGGAATGAAACCTCCACAAACTGTGAGCTAAATAAACCTTTCCCCCTTTAACTTTGGGTATCAAGTATTTTGTCTCAGTAATGAGAAAAGTAAGATAGAAGCATAGGAGGAGAAAAAGGAAATGATCATTTTCCTTTTGACTGAGTTTTAATTTTTGACCACATGAATTCATTCATAAACTACTTATGTAATTAAAAATAGGAAGAGAGCAAAGCATAATGCATTCCTGTAATTCTAACACTCTGGGAGGCTAAGGCAGAAGGATCACAAGCTTGAGTTCAACCTAGGCATTTCAGTTCACTAAGTTGTCTCAAAGTGCATGAGGCAGGAGAAGGCTGGAGGGTGGGGTGCAGGTTAGTGCAAAGGCCCTCAGTTCAATCCCCAGTGCTGTGTGCAAACAAAAGGAGGCGAATAAAACCATCTGTGTAAGAGATGTCTAGAAAAGTTTTTTTAAAATCCTTCACAATTATTTTAGGTTCCCATAAGAACATGATACTACCTGGCCTCACACTGTATCCTAGGATTAGAAACCAGTAGATCTCCCCAAGGGTTCCCATCAACTGGAAACTGGTGATGATGCTCATGCAAGGTCCAATTTAATCTTTCATTTGTTTATTCACTAACCTCCATCACATACAATGCCTAGTACAGAACACTGCCTAGTACAGAACACTGCCTACACTATGAAAATATTGTAAACTCACCTGAAAGAATGAAAGACAGAGAAAACCATGTCTCAGGACTCAAGAGTGGAGGGTCTAACAATTTTTCTTCCACAAAGATTGCAATGAACCTCTAAATCTCCACATAAAAAGATTACCCTCTGTGTGTAAGTGTGCATGTGTTTTTTATTGACATGGTTTGTGGCTTGTGTCTAGATGTCCCCATAAAGCCTCATGAAGTCAAAGGTAGGGGCTTTTCAGAGGTGGCTGGATCTAGAGTGTGTGATGCTGGAATTAAGGGTGTGTGCCAATCAGTCCACTGATAGGTTTGCCTTAGTTCTGCACAAAATTAAGGGTGACCCACTCTGCCTGGATAAAATATAAGGCACTCAAGCACTGAACTACCCCCTAGCCTAGGGAAATAACTTGTAAATACATTTTGCATATGACTAACTACCTCAAACCTCTTCTTATACAGTAAGGTCCAGGAAGACTAAAAAACATTTAAAACAATAATCAGTTAACAAAAATCAAGCACAATCTGAGGCATCTCCAAGTCCATTTCTCCCTGGGACAACTCCAAGAACATTCGAGTCCCACTTATGTCATTCAAAAAGTGTTAAAAAAAAAAAAACAAAAACAAAAAAAACCACATATCTCACTGATGTAGAACTCAAGAGAAGAATCACATTAATAACTCTGCCACAAGACCCACCCTAGACAATGCAGGGCACAGGGCACAAACACAAAAGGCAAGAAGTTTGAAAGAATGTACTGTGTTGCAAATGGAACATTTCTCCCATGGACATACAGATAAGTGAAACATACAGAACTCCACTTAGCCATAACCAAAATAAATCTACGCCCAGATATATAATAATCAAGATCCCAGAAATTCAACATAAGAACAGAATATTAAAAGCTGTTAGAAAAAAGAAACAAATCATCTATAAAGGAAAGCCCATCAGAATTACAGCAGTCTTTTCAACACAAACGATAGAGTCAAGAAGAGTGTACAACAGCAGAAAGATAACATAATAAAAATCAGCCAATATATATTAGTTATAACCATGAATGTAAATGATCTCAATTAACTAATTAAAAGAAACAGAGTGGCAGAATGGATCAAGAAACAACATTCAACCACATGCTGTATACAAGAAACCCATCTAACCCAAAAGGAAATTCATAGACTGAAAGTAAAAGGATGGAAAACAATACTTCATGGAACAGGAACCAAAATAAAAGCAGGGGGAGTAGCTATTCTGTTTGTAGACAATGGGAACATCAAACCAAGAGTGGTGAAAAGAGATAAAGAAAGGCACTATATACTGGCTAGGGGAAAACTCTAAAGGAAGAAATAACAATCTTAAATATATATGCATCAAATATGGGAGCACCCAGCTATATAAAACAAATATTAATGGAAATGAAAAATCAAATAAGCAATAACACAATTATAACAGGAGACCTCAACACCCCACTGACACAACTGTCAGTGTGTCTAGATCACTAGACAGAAAATCAGCAAAGAAATTACAAAACTCAATCAAACTTGTGAACAAATGGACGTGGTAGACGTGTACAGAGTGTTGTACCCAACGACATCAGAATATATATTCTTCTCAGCTTCACATGGGACATTCTCTAAAATGGACCATATACTGGGCCATAAAACATGCTTAAGTAAATGCAAAAGAATCGAAATTATCCCACACATATTATCTGATCATAGTGCAATGAAACTGGAAATTAATAACAAAACAAACTGCAAAAACTCAACAAACACATCAAGATTAAATAATACACTCTTGAACAATCAGTGGGTCACAGAAGAAATTAAAGAAAAACAGTATCTACAAGCAAACAAAAACACAAATACAACTTACCAAAACCTGTGGAATGCAATGAAAGCAGTACTCAAAGGAAAACTCACTGCGCTGAATTCCCACATCAGGAAAACAGAACAAACACAAACAACCTGATGCTACACCTCAAACATCTAGAAAAAGAAGAACAAGACAAGCTCAACCCAAAATGGAGGAAATTATAAAGATCAGAGCAGAAATTAATGCAACTAAGAAAACAATACAAAGAAGCAACAAATCAAAGAGTTGGTTCTTTGAAAGAATGAGTAAACTTGATAAGTCACTAGCCAATCTTATTTTAAAAAAGAAAAAATTCAAATTCATGCAATAAGGAACGAAAAGGATGAAGTCACCCTTTTCATACAGAACATCATCAATACCTACTTCAAAAATCTCCACTCTCATAGGTTCAATAACAGAAGAAATGGACAGATTCCTAGAAACATATGAACTACCAAAGCTCAATCAAGAACATGTAAAACTGCTGAATAACCCAATTTCAGTTAAGGAAATTGAAAATGCAATTAGGACCTTTCCTACAAAGAAAAGTCCAGGTCCTGATGGATTCACAGCTGAATTCCACAAGAAATTCAAGGAAGACTTAATGCCAACACTCCTCAAACTCTTCAATGAAATTGAAAGGGAAGGAAGTCTCCCTAAATCATTCCTGGAAGCAAGTATTACCCTAATACCAAAACCAGAGAAAGACCCAACCAAGAAAGAACTACAGGCCAATCTCCCTAATGAACACAGATGCAAAAATCCTCAATAAAATACTAGCAAACAATGTAGCAAGTCATCAAGAAGATTACACACCATGACCAAGTGGGATTCATCCCAGGAATGCAAGGATGGTTCAATATACACAAATCAATAAATATAATACAACATATCAATAGAGCCAAAGATAAGAATCACATGATCATCTCAATAGATGCAGAAAAAGCTTTTGATAAAGTCCAACACTCACTCATGATAACAACACTACATAAAATTGGAATAGATGGTCTTTACCTCAATCTAATAAAAGTCATCTATGAAAAACCAACAGCCAGCACTGCATTAAATGGTCAAAAACTGAAAGCTTTCACTCAAAATTGGGAACAAGACAAGGATGTCCATTATCACCATTCCTATTCAATACAGTGCTAGAAACATTAGCCAGAGCAATTAGATGAGAGAAACAAATAAAACAAATAAGGATAGGAAAGGAAGAAGTTAAATTATCGTTGTTTGCAGGCAACATGATACTGTACATAAAAGACTCCCAAAACTCCATTGAAAGACTTCTAAATGTAATAACCAAATTCAGTAGTGTAGCTGGATACAGAGTCAACACTCAAAAATCAATGGCATTCCTACACACAAACAACAAACTCACTGAGAGAAATAAGAGAAATCACACCCTTCACAATAGCATCCAAAAAAATCAAACACTGAGGAATCAATCTAACAAAGGAAGTAAAATGTCTATTCAGTGAAAATTACAGTACTCTGAAAAAAGAAATCAAAGAGGATCTCAGAAAATGGAAAGACATTCCGTGTTCATGGATAGGAAGAAGAAACATCCCAAAATTGTTATATAGATTTAATGCAATTCCCATCCAAATACCATTAGCATACCTCACAGATCTAGAGAAATCATTCCTAAAATTCATCAGGAACCAGAAGAGAACTAGAATAGCAAAGGCAATTCTGGGTAACAAAGGCAAGGCAGGAGGCATCGCAATTCCTGACTCAAACTTATACTACAAAGCTACTGTGATAAAATCAGCATGGTACTGGAATCAAAACAGACTGAAGATCAATGGAATAGATTAGAAGATACAACTACTACTGCAAACACACTCAGCCACCTTATCTTTGACCAAGGGGCCAAACACATTTACTGGAAGAAAAATAGCCTCTTTAATAAGTGGTGCTGGAAAAACTGGTTTTCCATATGCCAAAAACTGAAACTAGACCCAAGCCTATCACCATGCACTAAATTAAAGTCAAAATGGATCAAAGATCTAAATATTAAAAGAGAAACACTAAATCTGCTGGAAGACAAAGTACATAGACATCTTGAAGACATAGGAGTAGGCAGAGAATTCCTGAATAAAAATCAGACTGTACGACAAATACTTCCCAGAATCAACAACTGGGATCTCGTCTTATTAAAAAGTTTTTGCATATCAAAATAAAGCTCCAACAGAGTGAAAAGAAAATCCATGAATTGGGAAAAAAAATCTTAGTTAACTGTCCCTCTGACAAAGGACTTCTATCTAGAACATGTAAAGAATTTTAAAAAATCAGGCCCCCAAAATTCAAAGACCCAATCCAAAAATCAACATCTGAATGTATTCTGAGCTGAAGAAATACAAATGGCAAATAAATACATGAAAAAGTGTCCAGCATCATTGGTCATTAGAGAAATGCGAATTAAAACAACACTGATATTCCATCTCACTCCAGAAAGAATGGCCAGGATCAAGAAAACCACCATTAACAAATGCTGGAAAGGCTGTCAGGAAAAAGGAACTCTTCTGCACTGTTGGTGGGAGTGTAGACTGGTACAACCACTGTGGCAATCAAGTCTGCAGATTCCTCAAAAAGACAGTATTGGAAGTCTCATCTGACCCAGCTACTCCTCTTCTGGGCATATTCCCAGAAGAACTGAAAACATCATATCACAGTGATATATGTGCACCCATGTTCATAGCAGCACAATTTGTAATAGCCAAATCTTGGAAACAACCCAAATGCTCATCAACTGAGGAATGTATAAAAAAGATGTATTTTTATACAATGGAGTACTACTCAGCTATAAAGAAGGATCACATTGAGGCTTTTATGGGTAAATGGATGCAACTTGAGACCATATTCATAAGTGAAATAAATCAATCTCACATGTGTAAACACCATATTGTCTCCCTAGTGTAAGAAACTGAAAGAGTAAATATGATACAAAATCTTCAATAAATATAGTGAAAGGGTAAGAAACTGCTCAAAAGAAAAAAAAAACTCGGAAAAGGAGAAAAGAAAGGGAAAAGAAAAAAGATATAAATTTGTATGTATACACTTAAGATAGCTAAGATATTTGTACTACTAATTCTATTCTTGGAACGAAACAGTTAACATTCATAGGATTAGATCAATTTAATGTTTGTAAGGGTAATCTGAGTAACTCCATTGAAGATAACTACAAATTAACAACCTTAGTTATGCTCCTGCCACCTTGTTTTGAAAGCCTATATTGTTACTGTTTTGGGCTCTCTGTTATTGTTATTTGTCTCTTTTGTTTCTTGTTTTTGTTGTGTTTTGTTATTCCCTCTAACACAGAAAGGACAGATGAACATGAATAAGCTTATACATGCCTAGAACTACTCCTAAAGAGTTTACAAGAACTGATTTTATTAAGTGTGATGGTATGCACAGCTACTTTGAAGTAAATGACACATTATGGTAGACTGCTGATTTCTTATCATGTTTTGAAGTCCAATAATGCTTTTATCTTAGATTTGATCAGTTTTAGTCTGTTTTCTTATTTGCTTCACACATGTGAGAAGGTATGAACAGGTATTTTGAAGAAAACGGCCTACTGTCACAGTGGCAACTATAGGTCAACACAGTTTTGTGAAGCACACATTACAGAGGGTGACTGTCTTGGTTACTTTTTTCTCATTGTTGAGATAAAATACCTGATGCCCAAAATGAAGTAAGGAAAGGTTTATTTCTTACAGTTTTGGGGGTTTCAGTCCATACTCAGCTGGCTCCAAGGTAGGGTGGCGTGGCTGAGGGGCAGCCATTCATGGCAGCTGCAAGCGGCAAGACTGAACCGTGCACAAGAGAAAAACCTGCCCCCATTCCAACCTTACATTGTATGTCGGCTCCACTCCTGGGCAGGCGCAGGACTCACACTGCCAATCCCAGCACTAGAAAAAGAATCAATCACAAACGCTAGATTCAGCTGCTTCCATCATTACATCAGGTTTGTGGGGGGCTATCTATATACAAATCATAACACTGACCACAGGTGCACAGCAATGCCTCAGTTTCACTTCTGTGACTGTGGCCACCACACTGCATCCCACCACCTCTACCATGCAAGGAACTATGAGAGTTCTCCATGAGCCCATCACCAGGCTATTCCAAAGAGAAGCAAATGTGGAACATGGTACCCAGATAGCAGATTGTCTGCTAGCAGGTAAAGCAAGCCTCCACTGGACTGCAAACTCTCACGTGGTCCCTACTGATAACACACGCTTTACATGCAACCTCAACGATCCTCAGAGCATCCCCTCAAGAGAGATCCAGTGTGGCCACACAGAAGAGAAAACTAAGTACCAAGAGGCTCAAAGCTGACCACCAACAGTCATTTAAGTTACATAGCTGGTTTTCCTGATGGAGCCAAGATTTAAAATGAAATTGGTTTGACTGCTAAGTCTTGATGGCTTGGCGCACAGTGATCTTCTTGGGTCAAGGGACAGTGAAAATATCAAGGGCCAACATGCTGTTAGTAGCAACCAGCATGTGCTGCCTATGCGGCAAAACCTTAAGACCAACAAACCCAGCCTTTTGCTTCAAACTCTGCACAAATGGAAGACCATTTCAGACCTATTGTTTTACACACTTCCTGGACTTACTCAGGACCTATCTGGGTCTCAACTTTTTACATTTCATTTTAAATACAACCAGATTTTTTAAAACAGTGTTTTCTCCCCTTACAAGAACATGAACTTCACAGCTGAAACTCGGCAGGGACATGGGAAGAAAGCAATGCTGTCTCTCACAGATAATCCAAAAAGGAAAGGAAAGAAAGCGAGATTTATGCTGGGAAAATGACAGCAATACCCAGAGTGGGAATAATGTAAACCACAGATATTTAATATGAGAGAAATGCTGAGATACTGAAAATTCCAAAAGAGAAGTAAGCCCATGGTTTTAGTCCAGGGAGCCCACAGGCAGATTATTAGAAAACGCATTTACATGAAAACATTATGCTACACACACACATCTGTATACCAGAGTGGTGCAAAAGTACTACTGATGGCTTCACATAGCATTTCTGCCACAGACAGTCCTGATATACTCTGTTAGCTCTGATAACTGACCATGCTGGGACCCTACCCTTGATTCTGAACACTTAGGCAGCTCAAATGTAGTGGATAACATAAGGCAGTTAGAACATGGTAACAACTGTCACATTTCCAATGGGAGGTTGAATAAATGGTGAGAGTTTTACATAAACCTTTACCAAACACAGAAATTCATTCCTTGCAATATGGAAACAAAAATATTTGTGGATGAGCAATGAATAAATGCATTCTGAAAATGATTTTTAAAAAGACACAGGGTTAGTTCATGCCACTTTTCTGGAATGTGCTTGGTGAATTGGAGTGTCTGTAGTCTGACCCTGAAAGACTATCACATGTTTATCTTTGTTTTTACTTTGCATTTTTTGTTGTGGTCACATTCTGTTTTTCTGCAGTGCAGCTTTCA
The DNA here is from genome assembly GCA_004365215.1 of Cuniculus paca. Taxonomy (NCBI): domain Eukaryota; kingdom Metazoa; phylum Chordata; class Mammalia; order Rodentia; family Cuniculidae; genus Cuniculus; species Cuniculus paca. Next base: position 9,565 of record RJWT010033702.1, read on the forward strand.
TGTGGAAGAAAACATGAATAACCCTTACTTTCTTCTGAAGTTCCAGCCACCCACAGAGACTGACTAGCTGGTCCTCAGCCAGGGCTTCACAGTCCCTGAAGTGAGACTGCTTTGCCAGGCTTAGGTCAGGTGACTGCTCTTGGCCAATGGACTCCCAGTTGGACATGGCTGTCTAGGGCTCCAGTGAATATCTGGCAGGGAGCTTCCCAAGAAGAGGGCTGGCTTCCAGGAAGGGCATACAATCCAAAAGATGTTTCAGGAGGAGAGAGCAACCCAAGTTTTAGACTAATCTCCTAACCTGTTAGCAGGAAATGTTAGTGATTGTAGTCTTCATTGTTTGTCCAAGTCAGCAGGGGCTGAAGGACAGGACTAAGGGAAACTGCTGCCACGACAATAAGCTCTTTGCATGAACTGAAGAACCAGGATGCAAGGATCTGCCTAGAGAAAAATGACGATGTGTGCAGGCATCAATGCTTTGCTTTCCCGTACACATAGTTCCACATTGAGCAACATTTTCTACAGTTAGTTTCTAGCATCTAAAATACAGTAATCTTTTAGACATGTGAAGGTGTCAATGCTTTGCTTTCCTGTGCACATAGTTTCATCTTGTACAGCATTTTCTGCAGTTAGTTTCTATCAGCTAATATACAGTAATCTTTTCAGAAGGAAAACTTTCTTTCCTTGGTCCACATTAAACCATTTGTTCAATTGTGTATTGCCCTTTGTTTAAGACTTTACTGGCTTAATTATCTGAAAAGATATGTGTTAAGTGAAGTTACTGCCCAGCGTCCTCTTGAAATATAGAGTTACACAGAGAAGAAAGGACAGAGCTAAATACATACACAAATAACAAGCACAGTGAAGTAGTGTGTTGTGCCATGAGGGACATGCACGAGTTGCTCTGTTTAGAGGGAGCAGAACTGGAGAGGGCCCATGTTCAATTCCCTTTGACTGATTGCAGAAATGAAAACACTCCAGGAGAGGGCTGTCTGTACCTTCCCAAAACACTTCTCCACAGCACTGACAGATGGGGAAATCAGAGGAGGAAAATACCCATTGTGTCCTTCAGTCTTCTCTGGGGAGCCACATTGGAGTTTATGTTCCATTTGTTGCTGTGGTTCCCTGGATCCTTTCTGGAGCAATTTCTTACTTGTGTTCCTAGTCAGCACTGTAATGGACTCACTCATGCTTCTCTAGCCGGCTGTGCTGAAATAACCTTCCAAATGTTGTTGTCTTCTGAGTAGAGACTGGGGAAGGAGACAGGCCTCCTGCCTGCTGGGCTTTGGAGGTGCCTGTCACCCTCTGTGGCATGATGTGAAGCCTTTGAGAAAGTGGTCCTCCGGGTCTCCCCAGAAGTGCCAGAGCTTCTGAATCCCACCAGCAGCGCATTCCTTCTACCAAAAAGACTTCTCCTATCCTGTGATGTCACAGACAAGGATGATGTTTGATAGTATGTTTCAATGAACAAATTCATGTACTGGCTGGCGTTTCTGCTGTAGTTGAAGTAATAAGATCTCGAGAAATGAAGGAAAATGATAGAGAAGGAGGTGTAGGGGGAAGAATGCAGAGTTGGGGGAGGAACAGGGAGGATGTACATGTGAGAATTATGAAATAATAATGTCTTTCAGGAGTTTGTTTTGCAAAGCAGAAAACACAGAAGAGGCATATTCAGACTGGTACTACAACAGATTAATAACAATGTATCCTTTTATTATGAAATGTTTTCTCATTGTTTTGGGAATCAGTGCAGAGATTCCTTAAAACACTAAAAATTAACAATGGCTACCCCAGTGTCTCTTGTTTTCTTCGAAATGGTTGTTCACACATTCACATACAATAAACTCAAACAAAACAAAATAATATAAAACCAGATAAAACAAAAGAGTGAAAGCATTACTAGGTAGCCACTGTTAATCTCCTACTGTTGTTCTGAAGACCTGTATTGCTTGCAGCGGTCTGTTCTGAAATGCTTTGTTGTGTTTTGTTCTCTTTAAAATAAAATTCAAAAAAAAAATTTTAAAAACCACTAAAAATTGAAATTCCATTTGACCCAGATATTTCCTTGCTAGTTATCTTCCCAAAAGAATTAAACTCATCACATTACAGGGACATAAACATAACCACAGTTATAGCAGCACAATTTATAATAGCTAGATCTTGGAAACAACATATACACTGACAGATGAGTGGACAAAGAAAACATGGCATTCATACAAAAGAAGTACTATGCTGCCAAAAAGAGAAGTAAGCTAGAGGCATGCATAGATCAATGGGTGTAACTTCAAAACACAATGTTACTTAAGACAGATACTCACTCAAGTTCAAATATGGCATGGTTTCTCTTACATGAGAAATTCAAAATATATATGAATATACAAATAAAGAGAAAATTAGAAGGAACAGAAATAACAAGTAGGGAGAAGTTCAAATACTTCTACAAAGCCCATATTTTACTGTTTCAAATATATTTTAATATACATGCAAATGTTTTCATTTATACTACTAGTTTATCTTAGATCACTGAAATAAAAGTTTTCTGCTATTATCTGCTCCCTTTTTTGTAAGAATCTTTTTGGTTTATGTCTTGTGCTCTGAGTAACTACTTTGAAAATAATGATACTTAGTGTATTGTTATTCTTTTATTATTTTGTTATGAAATTTCATTTCATTTTCCATAAAATTAAAAATATTTCTGTATCTTGTAAAGATTCCCCCTTTTCCTTTCACTAGAGCTAGTCGTTGCTGGCTAGTTCACTGATTATAATTGAATAAAATTCCTGCAAATGAGTTTTTCTATATTTATGTACACACATGCATACAGCTGTAAATACAAAACTATTTCTTTTTGGGCAAACCCTTAGAGAAACTCGGAGAGAAGAGAATATCCCCATAATTTCTGAATTACATACTTCACTGAAAACAAAAGTTTGTGCTAATATTGTTTGGATCATTAAATGCTGGTATCTTGTACTCTGAGTAACCAATTTAAAGATAACAACATGCAATGTATTAACCACTGCTACCCTATTATCTTTTTTTGAAATGTTTTTTCTCTTTAAAATAAAAAAAAATTCTGAATCCAATTTAGAACTGATCAGTGCCTCTCTATAATGCAAAGCTAAGTTATTAAATGGCTTTTAGGAAACATTATTTCTTAGATACACACATGACAATTTTTAAGTTGTTGGGTAGAGGGAACAAAATTGCTGACCCCGTGTAGGGTGGTCTCACAAAACTGCTGACCTCCTGTAGGAACAATATAAAAGGTGGCACTAAGTGGCATTCCAAAAATGTTATTTGTTGTTGTTACTATTATCATTTACCTGCTCCTGACTCAGAAGTCCCAAATGGGGTAGATGGGGATAGAACGTACTGCTGTGACCCTAAATCCAAAATAACATCTCTGAGCAAAGACTAAATAGAGTTATAAGACGTCCCAAGAGTTTGATATGGCTTTCTGTATTTCCAAGGAATGCCAGGCCACATAAAATTAATGGCACAAACTTACTGATTAGGTTACAATTGGTATATGTTTTTTGACAAGATCAGGTGCATTCAGGGTGGTATGGCCATAGACAGGTATACAATTTTTTTTAAAGAAAAGTGTTCATTACTTACCTATAGATCATATATTTTTATGAAAGAGCAATATAAAATATAAAGTCCCAAAGGCATTCAGAGAAAGGAAAGCACTTTCATTCTTCTGGAAGGGCTCAGAGGCCTTGAGAGGTCAGCACAACCCTTGGAAGTGACTCTATTTCACCAACCTTTGTGTCCCCCAGCGCCAGCCCCCACCTCCAACCCCGATTCTTATGGACCCAGACAAGGCTGAGTGAGACCTGTGACAGCTGAGGCTTCCTTTATTGTTCACTACCCAAAGCTGCTCCAAGAAAGTTACGGTTTGGCTCTAGAATGTTCCCCCAAATTCTCAAGCACCCAAAGGTGGGGCTTTTGGAAGGTGATTGGATCATGGGGGCATGGTGCCCATCGGCAGGCTAACCTAATCTACTGATGAGTTTATAGCTAAATGTGAGGCTGGTTTATGGCTGAAGCTGGCTGGGTCACTGGGGGCGTGGCCTACAAGGGTATGCCCACCTCCCAGCTCTTCCTCCTCCTGCTTCCTGGCCACCATGACAGGAACAGCTCCCCTCTGCTATACCCCTCTGCAATGCTCCTCCTGCCTTGGAGCCAGCCATGGACTTATTAACATGAGCCAAAATGAACCTAGGGTATTTTGTCCCACCAACAAGCAAAGTTACTTAGACAAGGAAACCCAGCAAAAACTGTGGAG
>RJWT010033703.1:0-13850 GCA_004365215.1 Cuniculus paca
CATTTACCACTACTTTCCTGGTCCAAGTCACCATCATCTCTCACCTTCATTATCACAGGAGCTTCCTGCTACACCCCTGTATCTGTTTGCACCCCCATTCATTTTCTTCTGAATTAGAATCTAACCTTCTAATTAGAATCACATCACTCAGTTGGATAGAGTCAAATCTATGAGAACTGGCTCTGAGACCCTAATCTGATCCACCTTTCCACCCTGGCCTCTGCCTTGCAATCTCTCACTCTCTCCCTCTCTCCCTCCCCCGCTCTTTCCCTCTCTTCACCTGTCCCTTTCTCCCTGTCCCTCTCTGCTTCTCTCCCTGTCTCTGTATGGACTCTTTCCTCTTTCTTGGATATGCCAGACATGATCCTGCCTTTGGGAATTCGCACTTTGCTCTTCACCTTATCAAGAGGGCTCTTCTTTCAGATACCTGCATAGCTCCCTCCCAGTACCTCTCATCCAAGATGGCCTCCTTCTCAGCAAAGACCTCTCTGACCACTCAATTAAAATTACTACCAGACTCCTAGCCATGCTACTTTTCCTTTGATGTTTTATTTTTCTTCAGGCCAACAGATACATATATGAGAAATATATATGTATATATTTCTCGGATTGAATATAATCTTCTGATTAAATATGCCCTCTGTTCTTCATAACAGTAGTTACCTAATTATCTTCCCTCCCATATATATCTATATGTATAAATGGATATAGATGATATGATATGATTGTTAATTAAGCAAATATTTGGTTAATAATATAGTGAATATTTAAATTTTTTAAATTATTACCGTTAAAGCACACTGCAGTTAATTCCCCTCACTTTGAACACACTTACTGGTTTTGTCACTTTCTGAAGCAATTCTGGAAATCTTCTTTCCTGAGTATCTTTAGTTTTGCTGTTGTAGCTGCCTCAAATGTCCTGAATGGATTCATAATGTTTACCTTTCACGATCATTTTGACTTTGGGGTAGAGGCAGCGGATGCATGGTGCAGATCTGCTAAATAATGTGGGTGAGGTCACACAAAAATGTTTTTATGAGGATGCCTTTCTGTTGGATGGTAGCAGCATTCCTTGAATTTTGTTCAAACCTCATAAACACATGAAAGGAGATTTCCTGAACTGTTTTGTAAAGCAGGGAGAATGATAGAACAAGTTTATTTGAAGCAAGAAGGTATATTGTGAGTAGGATTAATAAAAATGTATCTTTTACTGTAATAATTTTTTAAAAATGTAAGTATTCACTATATATTTTGATAATATATATGATTAAATACTTTGATCATGTAAAATATATATACTTATTTTTTCATCTGATCAAATATTAGCTCCAAGTGCTTAGAAATTTTTGCCTGTTTTGTTCATTGCTGTATCCACAGAACCTATAATAGTATCTGTCAGATGTAAGGCACTCAATAAATATTCGTGGAATAGGAAAATTAATGTATTGAGAAAGAATTTACTGAGCAGTAAATTATAGGTTCAGCCCAAGTGCTGCTTAGGATAGAGAGTGAACTAAGTGCTTCATGTCCTTAAGAAAATTAAAATGTGGTTTATAAAATGAAACATAAATATTTGCAATACATGGCATAAAATATTGAAACACTTAAAAGAAAGAATTTGAGATTCTTTGAAAATTGGCATTCAGTAGTGTACCTCGAATGTGAGATAGGGTTTCAATTAGGAGAGGTAAGACGTGGATTGAGAGTTATAGGCAGAAGTAACAATTTATGCGAAGCTACATAGAAATGAGAACATATAGGTTAGATACAGAGAGTAGTCTGCATTTCAGTTTGCAAAGGGTATGCAATATAAACATAAAGGGAATAGGAGATGTCAGTCCTGTATAATGACCACATCTTTGTACATAGTTCCTGAAAAGTAGAAGTTCCTCTATACCAGTTCCTTGAGCAGGCAAAATGATACTGTTTCCATGTGACTTGTCAACCTCTCTAATCTCATAAACTCAATAATGAGTAACCTGCTGTGGAAAGCCCTGTACTCTCCACTAGTAGTGATTACTCAGGTGAATTGGATTTTGCCTCTTTGGAAACTGAACAATGAAATAATCAATGGGGAATATAATGGAAACATACCAGAAAGGTCAGCAGGCAGAGAGAAGACTGTAGGGAACAGGAGTAAGCAGAGGTTATAGGTATTTGCACTTACAAAGGAGCTCTAATTAAGCAAATGTTTAGTGACTGTTTGAGAAGATATTTGATGTGAAAAATAATACAGAGAATAGTGGGGAAGGCTGAATTGTAGAATTAGTAAAAACAAAACAAAACAAACAAACAAAAAACCACTAGTAGAAGCTGGAAATTGGTGTGTACATAACCCATTCAATTGAGGTGTTTAAAGTAAAAAAGATGCACAGACTCTGACTCACTCATGTCAGTAACAAGCTGAACATTGTACAGGTCCTGAATCATGTAACGTTTTCTTCTTTGGTTCCTGTGGCATTTTTTCTGCCTTACTGAAATTTATCATCATATCATATTTCCTCCACTCTTTAAGATAGTCCATGTTAGCTACTGATTCTTGCAACTCAGAGATCCTTTTTTAAACTATGATGTGCCAGATGAAATGGAGTTGCTAGATGTTTATCTAGGTACTGTATAACAATGAAAATAATCTACACTTTTTCTACTGAATGATTTCTTGCATGTTTTTCATAGAGAATGCTATTATCCTAAAGTAGCCTATTATGTTTCAAGAGATGCAGACGGAAAAAATTATTTTACTGAGAACTTATGCAACTAGCTTTTTCTTTCCACTTATTTTGCTTGGTGCTTTTGTTTGATAATGCAAGTCTTGTTAATGAAAGATGTTACCATCCTGGAAAAATGGGAATTTAATTGCTCTCATCAAGCATGCTGACTAATAAATTGCTTACTGTGGCAGAGAAAATTAGAAGTAGCTATAATATGAGCAAAATCCTTTTTAATATGTCAGATTTTAAATGATGTAGATGTATATAACTAGATTTTTTTATATCATATACCATCTGTCATTGACTGTTGGCATGATGGCTGCAGTTGATGTTATTATATGCATAAATAAAATGATAAATGGAGCTTGTTTTGCATGTCTGTAGTATTTTCCAAATTTTATTTTAAAATATAATGGTAATGTTTTGACACAAATTTGTATTTATAGCAGAGAAATATTTTAATTCTACTTCATTTGTAATATATATATTTTTAATTTTCTAAACCTGCTGGTGCAAATCAGTTCTTTTAACAGCAATACCAAAAAGAATCAATTTTTTCCTCTCTGTTTTTATTCCTATTTGCTCAAAAATAATTTAAACTAATTTTTGAATTAGTAGAATCTTTTTTCTTTTTCTCTAGCAAATGCTTTTTCTGCAAGGCAACCCATACCTCATAAGTTTTCAAGTGAAAATGTCTTAGTTCAGTCTCATTTCACAGAACTTATTATTTTCTTTTCACAAAGATGCTAACAAAAGCTGTTGCTTTGTCCTACATCTGGAAATACTTCCTTAACATCCAGAGACAATAGCAAGTAGAATTTTAAAAAGACCAGTGGAAATCTGATAAAGGGGAAGTACTTGAGGAACAAAAAGCAAAATCAAAAGACAGAGGAATCATTTCCCTTCATTAAGTGGATCAGCATCAGAGTTCTTGTTATGTGCTTTTTACACCACATCATTGTTTTAGTATTTATATCTTTAAAGGATATAGCAGACAAAAATTATAAATCAGCTAATATCCCCAGGTTATAACTTCATTATGTAAAATTAACATATGGAGAAAGAGAAGGAATTGACATAGATTCTCAACTGTCTAATGCAGTATTTATTTACACATACATGTACATGTTAAGCATTGCAAAATCGTGAGATTAGAGGACTTGATTATTAGTTGCATGATGAAATTCCAGTAGGTGGAAATGTTACTACATGAAAGAGCATTCTGGTCAGTAAACTAGAGTTTCTTATTCCTAATATTTGAATAAATAATTTACTCACTTAAAAAGTAAATGAGGGATTACCACAGTAAAACTACTGTGCATCAGCTAAATAATTAAGCAAATTTATACTAACGTCATGATACTCTTCATGCATGATTACGATCTACAAAAAATTGGTGTTTTTTCAAAAGTAGTCAATATCAGTAAGAGAGAAATTTGTATAAAAATTGCTACTGCATTTTAAAAATTATTCGCTGATTTTGGGGCCTGATTTAAGCACCAAAAAGAATTTTTTTTTTTTTTTTTGCGGCACTGGGGATTGAACTCATGACCTTGCGCTTGCCGGGCAGGCACTTAGACCGCTGAGCTAGATCCCCAGCCCTCCAAAAAGAATTTTTATAAAATTAATTTTAAAATACTCTGAAATTGATAGTTGCATTTTGGATTTTTTTCTGAGAAACTCTCTTTAGTTTTTCATACTGGCCATACTGTTTTACTTTCCCACCAATAATATGCAAGTGTTTCCTTTTCTCCACATCCTCACCGGCCCTTCTTATCTTTAATCTTTTTGATAATGGGCATGTGTATGTATATGTGAATGTTTTTTGTTTTTTGTTTTTTATGAGCAGGATATATTTATTGAGAGAGAGAAAGCTTCTGTCTGAGAGAGAGACAGAAGGGGCCCTGAGTGGGTTGCCAAAGACTGGCTTTTTGAGAGACTTTTATAGAGTAAAACCATGAGGTGAGGTGGGTCCAAGATGGGGAAAATCTGGCAGCTCATAAGGCCAACGGGCATGAGGTGGGACAGAACTATGATCAACCAATAAGATTAATTGTTCAAGTAAAACTGACCAAATCAGGGATGAATAGGGAAGCTCGTCACATAGTAATCCAGCATTCTTAAGGATCAGTGACTCTTCCTATAGGGGATTGGGATGGTCAAGGTAATCTACACCTATTTAGAATGTTAAGCCCTGATGTTTCTACTTAGGGTGTGGTTGTATTTGTTTTGCCTTGTCTTGAGATCTGGCTTGTAGCCGGAGGTATCTGTCTCCTTCAAGGTCACAAGACATCTGGTCCTCTGTGCTGGCTTTCTTGAGGGCCTGACCCTATCTGACTGCCTATAATATTTCTAACTCACTCAGCAGCTTGTAACATTCCCGCCTCTGAAGAGGGAGAAATGGGCCATGACTGATCTGGCTTCTTCAGACTAAAAGGGGTTGTAGTTGTTGATTGGCAGTCAGAGACATTCTACAGAGGGTCTATCTAAAGGCCCTTGATAGACACCAGACAGTTTCATCTTGGATGGGCGTACAGCTCTATGTGAATGTATGTATACTGGGTTGCAAAAACATGAGTCTGCTAATCATTATAATACAAGCAATTCATGTTTCATTCAATCATTTAATCATTTAACTGTTTTCAGATATTAAGTAAACATATAATGATAAATTATATACATTAATCTCAAATAATTGATAGCAAAAGGGGTACAATGCAAGTTGTCTTAGTTACTTTTCTTGTTGCTGAGACAATATATCTGATGCAAAAAGTTAAAGGAGGAAAGGTGTATTGTAGCTCACAGACTACAGAGGTTTCAGTTCATAGTTGACTGACTCCAGGGCAGGGTGGCATGGCAGAGAGTCATCAAAGAGGAGAAACAGTTCATGGCATGCAGAACAAAGCAAGGTAGCAAGTAGCTAAGTGGTGAAGTAGCAGGTGACCACAGCAACTCTCTGTTTTTTTGTCCCTTATATTTTATCCAGACTACCCACACTCACACCCAGGGTGCGATACCCTCAATCCTAGCATCAGATCATGAATCAGTCCCAGCGTTGTATCCTTAATCCTAACCTCATGTACTCTAAATCCAGCCACTTCTGAAAAGTGCCACCTATAACCACCTGAGGCTTAGAGGGACATTTACATACAAAACATAGCACAAATGAAGAGATACACACAATATAGTGAGGTAAATGTAGACTAAATGTATGAGATCATACCCACCCATAATAAGAACATACACAAATGTTTGATGCTAAGGACAGTGTTAATGAGCTTTTTATCACTGTGACCAGATACCTGTGAAAAACAACTTACAGGAGGGAAGATGTATTTTGGCTCATAGTTTCAGAGGGATTAGTCTGTGGTCAGTTGGTGCTATTGCTTTCAGGCCTGTGAAAGCAGGAACATTATGAAAGAATGTAGTGAAGGAAAGCTGCTCACCTTGTGGCAGCCAGGAGGAAAGACACAGAGTCAGAAAAAGAGGTTGAAAGCCTATATTAGTGGGCTTCCTCCAGGTCCTAACATATTGAATGATGTCACCCACATTCAACGAAAATTTTCCCCATGACTGTGCTGCCAAATCTTAGTTATTTCTGGAAACACTTTCCCAGGTACACCCAGAAAGGTGCTTCACAAGTTTTCTAGGTATTCCTCAGTCCAATCACATTGACAACCAAGATTAATTATCACAAGTATAAAAACAAATATGTGATCAGAGAATCACACAAAAAATTCTGATAGAGGAGCCTGAGTTTTCCATAATATAGAAACAGCTTGGCAAAAGAAATGTGTGATATACGGGGGTGCATAACAAAGGTCTATTGAACATGGTGTTCTGTACTCTGATTACAGAGCATAGGTAGCCAGACCTAGTCATATTGTTGACTGATAGAATATTGTTTCTGCAAAAAAAAATATTATGGGAAAGAGATGGGAAAGTCTATCTTAAAATTATTTTTAATATATGAAGTACAATGAAACAGCAACAACAAAAAGACGGAGTCAAAAGCCAACATTGCTACACTGCAAGTTACTACAATCCTGCCTTCTAGGGTAAGGACTTGTGAAATGAGTTCAGCATTAGGCTCTTATAGCTAAGTACTTGGGCTTTCATTTCCCCCTCAGAAATAGGAAACAATAGGTCAGAGCAGGGCAAGAACTTGAAACAAAGACTCATGCATATATCTAGATTCTGGAAGAGATGAATCTTCTTAGGGACACGGACTGAAATCTCTACTCATGGGAAAACAGAAGAGTGCTTGATTCTGGCCAAGGGAACCAAGTGGAAAAAATTATTGCTTTAGCAACCACTATGAAAGTCAGTACGGAGATTCCTCAAAAAAACTGTAAGTACAAATTGTACTTGACCCAGCTATTCTCCTTCTAACTATCTTCCCAGAGAGTTACAGTCATCATATTACAGTGATAAATGCATAACTATGTTTACAGTGGCACAACTCACAGTAGCTAAATTTTGGAAGCAACCTATATGTTCATCAACAGATGAATGGGTGAAAAAAATGTTATATTCATATACAATGGCATATTTCTCTGCCAGGAAGGAGGACAAATTTGAGTGATCTGTAGGAAAATGGATGCACCTTGAGATCATAATGTTAAGTGAAATAAATCAGATGCATGAGTTTAAATATTGCGTAGTGTCTTTTATATGAAAAACCCAAAATGTAAAAAAGGAAAATGAAAGATACACAGTAGGAAGTAGGAAGTAGGGAGATGGATCGTTTTCAAATGGGAAGGTGTTAAAAGATGAAAGAAGTCAGAAGGGAGGGAAGCAAAAGGGAATGAAAAGAAAAGGTATGTTATGTACACATAACACCTCCCCACAAGGAAAACAATCATTATGTAATGCAAACATATATTAATGAAAAACAAAACCTGAAAAAAAACAGTATACAAAACTTGTTTCTCTGCAAGGTATCATATAAAAATTTTACTCTCTTCATAGTACAGGGAACTTTTTTTTTAATTTTAAAGATAATAAAACAAAACAAAACAAAATAAAACAGAACAAAGCAGGTCAGAACAGAACAATGCAAGCAATACAGGACTTCAAAACAAGACAACAGAAAATCAACAGTGACTACCATAGTGTCTCTTCTTTTCTTTGAAATATTTGTTCATACCTTCATACACAATAAATTAAAACAAAATAGTATAAAACCAATTAAAACAAAAGAATGAAAGCATTACAGGCCTTCAAATCCAGACAATGCAAAATCAACAATGGCCACCATAATGTCTCTTGTTTTCTTCAAAATAGCTGTCCATACCTTCTCACATATTGCAATCAAATAATAGAAAACAGACTAAAATCAATCAAATCAAAGAATAAAAGCTTTATTGGACTTCAAAACATGATGATAAGAAATCAACATTGGCTTCCATAATGTCTCGTTTTCTTCAAAGTAGCTGTTCATACAATCAAGTACAGGGATCTTTAAAAAATATTGTAGTATAAACACTGATTTTAGGGCAATGAAATGCTTTGGACATCTGGTAAAATCAAATAGAAATGCAAAACTAATGTGAAGGGATGGTTCCAACCCAGCCACACACAGTCCTATGGGGAAAATGTCCCCACTCAAGATGGTAACAATTCTTCCTCCACCCTCCAAGACTACCAAAGTTACACACACTGAGGGAGAGTTAGAAACCACAAATAGAAGTGTCAGCAACTATCTGTGAGAACTTGACAATAGATCAGTTTTAAAAAGAGCAAAAAACATGGATATAATATTAATAGAGGCAAAGATATTTTAGTGCATGTTATTCAATTTTAAGTATAATTCCAGAATTTGTTGAATAGAATAAAATGTAAAAAAAGGGAGCTTCAAAGGAAAATATGTTTTTAAAATGAAAAAATAGAAAATGAACAGGCAAAGTTGAAAAAGACCTAAACAGAACTTATGGAAATGAAAATTGTAGATACGTAAGTTTAGAAACACGAAAGATGGTTTAGAGAGCTAATTAGAAAAAAACAAAACAAAACAAAAAAAAAAACTACTGCCCAGAAAGAGCTGAGCAATATGCCCCAAATTATAGGAGAATAATAAAGATATGTGGAGAATAAAATGACAGCAACTGTTTATAAGTTTATCTATCTATCTCTATCATCTATCTATCTTTCCACCTACCAGGCACTAATCCATCTGGAATAGGATTTCTAAAAGTAGAATAAGGCAAAGGTAATATGTAGTTTGATAATGACAGAGAACATTCCAGAAGGAGTGAAATTACGAATCTTCAGATTCACAAATTACAATGTTTTCTAAATAGCTAACATAAAAATAAGCCCACTTACAGGCTTTATGAACATATAAATTGTAATTAGTTGGACAATAGAATTTTCATTAAGCAATATTGGAACCTAGAAAACAACAGAATTGTTAGGCTCAGAGTGCCAAGATGAAGTAATTGTCAAAGTAGGATTCTAAATTAGAATTTCTAAATTGAGGATGAAAATTGAGGCTTAAATAAAGACAGTTTTAGTTAGGCAAAGAGCACAGAGGCTTTTATTCTTAAGAACTTTTTTAACTATTAAAGTATGTCCTTCAGGAGGAAGAAACTTAAACCGGGTAGAAAAATTTGAGATATTATGAATAAGGGTAAATAAAAATTTGTTCTAATACAAAACACCGGTAACTCCAAAAATAACTTTGGGGCAGTTTAAGTGAAGCTGGAAATGAAACATAAGACAGAAAATATTACCAGAGGCAAAAATCTACACACATACATTCTAAAGTCTCTGTGTTAGAGAGAAAAGTAGAAATTTTCCACCAATCTATTTTTTTTAATTTGGCATCAGGAATCAAACTCAGGACTTTGTACTTGCCAGGAAGAAGCTTATACCACTGAGCTATATCCCCAGTCCTCCACCAATCTATTTTTTAGGGTGCAATATGGATGGAACCTAAAATATAAGGCTTATCATAATATAAATAGAAATATCTATAAATATAAGTAGACTAACCGGTAGGAAATGGTAAAATTAAAACATTGATCAAGCCAGTGGCGGGGGGGGATTAAACTAAATCTGAGCAGAAAACTATCTATATGTGAAATGATATATCTAGATATAGATATATATTTGCCACATTTGAAAGCTTCGAAAAGTTCAAAATGGGTGAAGAGGAGGCGCACTGAGTTGTTCAAAGAGAAATAGATTAGGGGAACTATACAAGAAGAGGTTAGAAAGATCTTCCTACTTCATATCAAAAATTGCAAAGATGTTAAAGGTAAGTGACTTGACCTAGTTCTGGTACATTGAAGGATCATGCTAGCTTCATTGGACAATATTTAGGAAAGACAGGTTGAAGATAAGGATAGCAGTTATTTAAGTGAACACGAACATGGATTGACCTAAGGTAGTGCAAGTGAAAATAAAACCAGGTGACAGAATAGGAAAAGAATAATACTGAAGAATGGGTGCAATTTGAAGATTTTTTCGGGATTTGAAGTGGGAAGGGAATAAAAGGTCTAAGGTTTCTGGCTTAGATAATGGAGTGAAAGGGCTGGAATTCACTAAGACACTGATCAGGTAGTTAGGAAGAGTTGTAATGGTTATTAAATGGTCAGGGATTGGATGAGACCATGGTGAGAACATTTACACCACAGAAACTGGCAATAAAACCTCAGAGTTTTTGTTGTTGCTGTTGTTGTTATTGTTCTTGTCTTTCAGTTTTGTTTCTTTTTATAGCCAGTTTATCAGCACATGACTGGAATTTGTTTATTGGTCCAAGAAGGATGATTGGAGCATCCAAATAGAAATGCTTGTCGATAATAGAGTAAATGTGTCTAAAGCCTACCAGACAGGTAGTTGGAATGCACAGATTTGACACACAGGTACTATCAGTTATTTGTTTATATATTTGCTTATTTATTTTGTAGTGCTGAGAATCAAACTCAGGCAAGTGCCCTCCCCCTTATCTACACTCACAATTCCTTGATTTCTTTACTTACTAATTCAATTTGTTTACAAATTTAAAGAGATATTCATAATAATCTAGATAAATAATTTTCGGTATTTAAGTGCTTTTAAAGGGACACTTTTTGTCTTTGCTTTATGCTATATACTGTATATAGAAATAAATGTGTTTTATGTCCATAGCATGTACTTAGGTTATATTTGGGAAAAATTTTTTTTAGTTTTAAAACAGGGTGTACTTAAAAAAAATACTGTGGCTCATTTTTCTCAGTGCATGTTTCTGTTGTTTCTTATGTTATTGACCAGTGTTGCTTCTGTGACGGACTGTGTGTTACCAGCTCATTGTCCCTGAGTTCCAGCCTACTTTGCTTTCTTTCTGCTTTGTGATACTGGACTCTACAACAAACCTCCTTTGTCAGTTAACTCAATGTTAAGGTTATGTCTGATAATAAAGGGATACACTTGTTGGAAATATAAGTGGATTAACAGTGTTATTCACTGTTAACAGTGAATCAGAGGAGCATGACTGTAAATCAAAAACAAAATCTAATTTTAACTCAGCATTAAGTTTATCTTTGAGATTCTGGGAAGCAAGTAACAAGGGAAAAGGCTATAGACAATCTGTTTACTTGTACTTATTTCATATTTTTAGCCAGAATTTGGGCACCTAGGGAGGCAAAATATCCTTATAAAGTGGGTACTAGTGTGCAGAAATTTTTGTAGGGAGAAGGAAGGAAGCAGCATTGAGCAAAGGGAGTATTTGGCTACCGTAGAGTCCCAACATAGAATGTGCTGATCACTCAGGGATGCTGTGAGACTGAGACGGCCTTTAAAGTTGTCACAGTGAAGGTGAGAAAACTGGGTATTTGAGTCCTTTAATTGGATTATTATTATTGTTCATCAATAAGTGGAAGCAGTCATACATATGACTCTGGGGGTGTGGAGGTGGAGAGAAAAAAGATTAAACAGTGTCAATTTTTAATGGCCATTTATGTCTGACTGGGAGATAAAGAAAACTGTATTGGGGAAGGAAAATAAAAGTAACAGTTTGATGCAACAGTAGAGGGATGCCACCAAGAATTGCATTTTACAGTACATGATTAATTGTCAAATGAGCCACAGTAAGTCTTTGCTGCAACAAATAAACATAAATTAGCAAATTAATGATATAAATAATTATTACTACAGGAGTTTAGTTGGAGTGGGCAGTTAGGGAAAACAATTACTTCATAAAAGACTGAAATATCTCCAAATAAAGAATTGAGATTTCTTCGTCTAGAATCCTGAAAGTGTTGGAAGGTGTTAAACAAAAGTATTGTGAAGACCGTAAGAAGAACTTAGTCTGGTGGTGTCACAGTGGAAAGGAAGAGATTGGGGTCACTTTTCCAAGACTAGATATGATATGTGTTACAGTTTTTATATAGATGGCCCCCCCAAGCCTCATGTAGTCATGAAAGCTGCTGAATCTAGCATTTGCGGTTGACTCGTTGTGTAGCACTGGGATTGGCGGTGTGAGTTCTGCACCCGCCCAGGGGTGGAGCCAACATACAATGTAAGGTTGGAATCGGGAATGTTTTTCATTTTTTGCGCGGTTTGCCCTTCCCGCATGCAGCCGCCATAAACGGCTGCCCTCTTTTGCTCTGGCTGCTGCCTTAAAGTGTTGCCCCAGTGCCATGCCACCTGCCTTGGAGCCAGCTGACTATGGAATGAAATCTCCAGAAACTGTAAGCTAAATAAAGCTTTTCTTCCCTAATTCTGGGTGTCAGCTGTTTGTCTGAGCAATGAGAGAAAAGTGACTAAGACAATATGGTAGAGCTATCTGAGAAGCAACTTCCTTCTTAAAGATTTCTCTAGCTCTCCAATTGATTAGACTGATTTGATTTCT
Organism: Cuniculus paca; assembly: GCA_004365215.1. Taxonomy (NCBI): domain Eukaryota; kingdom Metazoa; phylum Chordata; class Mammalia; order Rodentia; family Cuniculidae; genus Cuniculus; species Cuniculus paca. The sequence continues at coordinate 12,547 of RJWT010033703.1, forward strand.
CCGTCTCCAATCCCCCACAGGCCTTGTTGTTTTTTTGCATTTTGATTTTTGATAATTTGCTATTGTGTAACGAGTATAATAATAATTAGGATTTATGTGGTCATTTACGTTAGAAAATGCCTTCCTTGTTCATCAGACTCATACACACCATGATCAAGGAACAACTGAAATTTTATCCATGTTTAGATATGAAAGCTAAAGCCCAGTTGTTTAATATTATTATTCCCCTCTCATAATTTTATAAACTTTTTCCAGCTACAGAGTTCATTTCTATCCTTTGAAATCTAGAATGGAAAGATTTTCAACAAATTTTATTGGGATGTGTAGGAGTTCACATTTGAGGCTTTACAAACACATAAAATTAGGTGTTATACATTATGCTGACAGACAGTGACTCTAAGTAATATTAAAGTTGACTGTCTCCATTTTTTACTTCTGAATGAGCAAGGTTTAGTTTTTGAACAGATGACAGCTTCATATGTTACTCTCGGTGTAATGTCATGTCTGGGAGACCTTTATTCTCATGCTATTGGAAAGCTCTAACACATTTTCAAATAAATTATGCTATAAGTACTTCTCTAAAATGAATATGACCCAGTGAAAAATGTATGTGCACCTAGGTATACTTAAATCAGATGAATAAAATCTTAGAGAAAAGCTTATGAAGAGTAAAAAGATAAAGTGTTGAATAATATATTAACTAGTTTGTGATTCTTGACACTCAAGTCATAATTGCTTTTCTCAATGTAATATGGCATTAATTTTCTTAAGTTACCTTGAAAAAAAAGATTCAATAACAATTTAGTAACATAATAGAGGCATTAAATTTATGTAGAACAGTATATTGGCATAAGCTCCAATATGTGAGCTTTATCAGTATTTTTTCTATGACTATGAGGAAGCCCAATGAATGTTGGAACAGGTGATCTCTGAAGTGTCTTTCAGATAGAAAAACGTTTATTCAGATACTATTTACTATGTAATATGTAACTACGCTGGAAATATAAAAGTGAGTATGAAAGGCATTTGCTTATACATTGGTACTGTGTATTTGGTGGATTTGTCTTATCATAACTTGAAGTAGAGTTTGTGCTGCACAAAAAGCACAGCTTATTTCATAAAAAGTACAATGGTAAAACAATTCTAAGGCAGGGGAGGATAGCATATGTTTCATGAAAAGTTATATTTCACTTGCATACTAGTGGAAATTTTAAGCTCTCTGAAAGCAAGTGAGAATGAAGTTTCAGTACTGATGCAACCAAATCTATTAGCAAGAAGATCCTAAGAAAGATGAACATGAAGTG
>RJWT010033704.1:0-13861 GCA_004365215.1 Cuniculus paca
ACCTTTCTCTTTTATGTGTCTCTGTCAGAGCAAAATAAACCCATTAATGACTTTTTATATATAAATATAAAAGAAAAGCAAAAGCCCAGAACCTGAACTACCACAGGGCCAGAGCACCTGGGCCCTCTGGGAGTTTTCTGGCAGGGAAGTGTGAGCCTCGGCCGGAAACCGCTCCTTCCCTCTTGAGCTCAGTATCCTGCCTGTGTCCCACTGGCCGGGAAAAGGTGTGTTCACGACTCACCTAATTCACAGCATAGGATACCCATCCCGTCCCATCCGCAGTGGTAAAGCACAAGGCCATGCCTCAGAATGCGCAGTTCAGTCTAACCCCCTCCAAGGTCTGCTACATAAACACAGTACATGTATGTGTGTGATCAGAATAGAAACAGCTCCCAGCACTCCTGCAGTCCTCAGTCAGGGGCTGCTGCTGCCAGCCCCGGGCTCCCCATCCGTTCCAGGGAATCTTCTTGTTCTTGCTCAGGGGCTCCCGGGGTTCAGGGTAATTGTCCAATGCCATTTCAACCCAGGCTTGGGGGCCATCAGGGCATCTTCTTGCTTCTCAAGAGCACTGGGCTCTCTGCCAGGCTTGTCCGTCTTCAGTCACCCCCAGGGGTTCTTCACTTGAGGTACTTAACAGGTACAGAGGGCTGGCCGGGCAATGAGGTGCCTTTCCCCTAGCCCGAGGTCCTGCACAGCACAGCGCCCTTCTCCTGAGACAGCTCCTCCTTCTCTTGGGCTGACTGCCTGAGGCTCTCTGGACCCTTCCCAGAGGTGGCCTGGTGGGCTCCCCCTTAATTCTCCAGGGGACAGGAGCCTGGTGAGCGCATTACAGGTGCACCCAGTGGGCGGAAGCTGCAGCTTGATAGAAAATCGAGTCTTTCGAGAACTGTTCCCCTCTTAGCTCCTTTTCTGGGGCAGAGGGGAAGAGTAAGCAGTGAGTTTCCATTTAAATACTTACACATTCTTTGAGTTATATAGTTGTAACGCAGGAATTCGTGAGTGAGATGTTCACATGGAAAAGATAGTTTTACTACTTATCCATTTAAGCAGAATACTGTGCACAAGTACATGAAGTGTAAGCAATCTTAACTCCATTGCGCAGTCCCATTCAGATGTTCTGCTTTCTAAAAGTCCTCAAAATTCTGTATATATTACGTAATGTTATAAGAATGTATGTACAATATATGTATTTTCTCCAGGAGTATCAGAGAACTCTGTATTTCATTACAGAAGTTGATAGAAAAAGTATTTTACCTCAGAAACTAAACTTAAAAAAAGAAGTACTTCTAAAAAATTTCCCATAAAGAAAAGTCCAGCTTCAGAAGATTTCACTGCTGGTTTCTACCGAGCATTTAGAGATGCAGTACAAATTCTTAAAGTATTCCAAAGAGTTGAAGAGACAGAAATTCTATTAAAGACATTGGAAGACACCACCACTACTCTGAAATCAAAACCAGGGAAGGACACACACCCATGAACAACTACAGCTCAACATTTTTGATGAACACAGATGCAAAACTTCTCAACAAAATCTAACAGCACACTGAAAATATGACTCGGCAGGCTCGAGTGGGATTCACCCCAGGGATGTCAGAATGGCTGATTATGTGTAAATCAATGAGCATGGTAAACCATATCCAAAATACATGGACAGAAGGCATCGTCTGTCATCTCACTACATATAAGAAGGCATTTGATAAAATCTAATAAATATTCTGAACAATCGGTATAGAAGGAACATAGCTCAACATGATGAGGGTCATACATTAAAAGGCAACTGTTAACCTTCCACTGAATAGGGGAAAGCTGAGAGTTTTCTAAGATTTAGAGTAACAGCCAGGATGCGTACTTCTGCCACTTTTATTTGACATAGTGCTAGAAGTTCAAGCCAGAACTGTTAGGCCAGAGAAAGAAATATAGGGCAAACTGGAAAAGAGAAAACTAAATCATAATTCTTTGCAGATGATATTATATGTTAAAACCCCAAAGGCTCTACAAAAAAAAAAAAAACCCTATTAGAACAAATTGATGAAATTAGCAAGGTTTCGGGATACAAGATCAACATACAAAAATCAACAGCAGCTGGGAGTTTAGGCTCAGCGGCACAAGCACCTGCTTGGCAAATGTGAGGTCATGAGTTCAATTCCTGGTACTAAAAAAAAAAAAATCAGAAAAATCAATAGCATTGCTATGGACCAATAGTGGGTTATGTGAAAAAGAAATGAAGAAACAATTCTTATTTATAATAGCTAAGCAAAGTAGGAATACATTTAACCAAAGAGGTAGAAGAGCTCTACGGTAAAAACTACAACACATTGATAAGAAAAGTTGAACAGGACAGATAAAAACAATGAAAAAAGAAAACCTATGTTCATGATTGGAAAAATCTTTGTTGTAAAATGCTCATGCTACCCCAAACAGCCTACAAATTCAAGGCAATCTCTATCAAATTATCAATGACATACATAACAGAGCTAGGAAAAAAATCCTAACATTTGTATGCAATCACCAGAAGTCCCAGAGCCAAAGGAAATTTGACAAAAAGAAAAAGAAGAAGGCATAGTTCTTCACCTTAGTTCAAAGTATATGTAAGGCAGTAGTAATCAAAACAATATGACATTGGTGTAAGAGTAAACACACAGCCCAGTGGGACAGAAGAAGGAGACTAAAAGTAAACTCAAACTTACACAGACAACTGATTTTCAACAAAGGCTTTAACAGCATGTGTTAGAAAAAGGACAACCTTCCCAATAAATAGTGGCTGGAATGTAGAAACCAGTGTGGAGATTCCTCAAAAAACCAGGGCTAAAAGTGCCATCTTACCCACCTAACTCCTTTTTTGGTATTTTCCTGAAACAATTAAAAGCATCATACCACAGCAATACATGCACACTCATGTTTATACTGGCACAGCTTGTAATAGCTAAATCTTGAAAACAACCCAAATGCCCATCAACTGATGAATGGATAAAACGATGTGTTTTTTTATATATATATAATAAAGTACCACTCTGCTATAAAGAAGGATAAACTTACCAATAAACTTAAATTTAAAAAAATTATAAATTAATACTGGTTGGATAATTGGACATCCACATGGATAAAGATGAAGCTAGACCCTCATATATTACTCGTTCCAAAAATCAACTAAAAAAAAAACAACTCAAAAAAGCATTAAAAATAAAAATATAAGACCTGAAAAAAATGAGGAAACTATTGAAGAAAACATGGGGAAATGTTTTAGGACATTTGACTAGACAAGGATTTTTTGGCTAAGAACCAAAAATCACAGGAAACAAATAAAAAACATAAACAAGGTAGATACTATGTCAAACTAAAAACTTTCTGTATAGAAAATGAAAAAGCTATCAGAGTGTGGAAAATGGAAAGAATAATGACACACTATACCAAGGGTTAATAGCTACAATGTATAGTGAACTTAAAAAACTCAAGGGCAAAAAATGCAACTAGAAATGGGGAATAGATGTAAGTAGTCATTTCTCCAAGTAAAACATATAAACAGCTACCACAGATAGATAACAATACTCAGTGCCACCAAACATTAAGGAAATGCAAATCAAAACAATAAGGAGAGATCACTGCAACCAGTAAGAAAGGATATTCAAAAGACCAGCAACAGCAAGTGCTGGTGAGGAGTTGGAAAAAAGAGAGTACTTACGCTTTGCTGGTGGGGAGATAAGTTACTTCAGTTATTATGGAAAACAGTATGGAGTACCCTCAAAAATTATATGGACAGGAAAAAACTAGAAACAGAGCTTTCATAAATGGGGAGGGGCTAAAAGCCTGAAGAGGGGTGAGGGGAGGGAGAAAAAAGAAGAATTAAGATATACCATGTACAGGTACAAATTCGCTATCATCAATGTGATCATTGTAGGTGGTAAACATGTATTAATAAAAATATTTTGAAATGTCAATTTTTAATCAGCGCTGTAAGAAACTTTATCCTAAGTGTTTCGAAAATTAATTTTTTTCATGTTACAAGTACTTACATAATGTGTTCATAAATAAAACGTGAGCATTAAAAAAATTTAAGACAGAACCACTGATTTATGCAGCAATCCCATTTCTGGGTATGTATACGAAGGAAATGAAATCAGTATTAAAGAGACAACTATTGATTTGGTTTTATGTTACCAAAACCCTCTTCATAGTAACCAAGGAATAGAAATAACTGGAAGGTCCACTGACTGATGAATGGATTTAAAAAGTGGTAGTAATCACAATGTGTTTACGATAACATGAATAGAACATTTAAAAAAAAGAACTACTGATCATTAACGTAAGCGAAATGCTCAACCACAGAAAGAGAAGTACTACATTGTGGTCTTATATGGGAGAATGTAAAAAGCTGATCTCATGGTTTTTTTATTTATTCATTTTTAAATTTTTATTTATTTAGACAGTCTTGCCCTGTAATTTAGGCTGGCTTTAACTTACCATGTAGCCCAGGCTGGCTTCCAACTCAGGGCGATCCTCCTGCCTCAGCCTCTTAGTGCTGGGATCATAGGTGTGCACCACTACTCCTGACCTAAATTGATCTGAGGGAAGTTGAGAGTGGAAAGACAGCTACCAGCAGCTGGAGATAGTAGAGGGGAGGAAGGGATGGGGAAAGGTTTTCAATAGGATCTAGGTTACAGTTAAAGTAAATTCTAATATACTATGGCAGTTTGGTGGCTATAAATAACAACAATGTACTATATATTTCAAAAAAACATTGGGCTTTTCAAATTTCTTTGAAATGTAATCCTTGTTTCTTCCCCTCTCCAATTTGGTAAACACTGTACTTGAACATGTAATTTCTATAGTTTACACTTAGAATAGAATTAACACTTTCTGAGATCTTTTTATTTTCATTTTTATCATCAGCACTGGCAGTAGGATTTCTTTTTCCTTTTTCAAGTGAAAAGATCCAAATATATATTGCTTTCTGAGCAATTTTACAAAGATGACTAAGACTACTGAAAAATAAGGCTTTAAAATGGGGAGAAAGGGCTGGGGATTTAGCTCAGCAGACTAAGCTCCTGCCTGGCAAGTGCAAGGATGTGAGTTCAATCCCCGGTGCCACAAAAAAAAAAAAAAAAAAAAAAGGGAGAAAGCAGAGATCAGACTGTCTTACCACTATGTTATGCCTTTCCTTATGCATGCATGTGACACAAGACAGTTAATTTATCACTTCAGCAATGTGACTATTTATAAGATTTTCTGGATCCAAAAGTGTTAAAGTTACAAAAACTAAATTGCTAGATTTCTGACATATATATTGCTTTATGGACTTCCTCCTGGTGTATGCATCAAGTTGCAATGGTGTTTACATGGAAAAAGTTATCTCCTATGTACAGGACCTAAATTAAATTCTATGATGTATTTTAACAAAAATATTATTTTTTCAGCCAAATCTCAAGTCTTGATCAGTAACTGGTGAGAAAATGCATTAGGTATCATAATAATAATCACAAGGTAAGTTATATATCCATCCATTAAGTCATGTAACTTGTGAGTAATAAAAGAATCATTCAGTAATTATTCTAGGTTGCATACTATCCATTAAGTTAGACAAAGAGAGTTGTAAGGAGAAAGAACCCAGGTGCTGACTCTGCGTTGGAGAATTCAAATTTACACTGAGTTAGGAGTTACTGAGGGATCTGGAAAGACCCTCTGGAATGCAAGGCAGAAGTGTAAAAGAACCTCAACCTTTGGTCATATGCCAAAGATGCTTCTCATCTGCTGTGTTAACATAAATTATAAAGGCAGAAAATTTAAAAATGCAATGATCATTTTAAAAATTTTGAATTATATATGTAAGCAAGTGACCATGGCAAGGCCAAAAAAAAAATGGTAAAGATGTTAAAACAAACTTAAAAGAGGGAAAATAACATAGTAACATCAAGCACATCAAGGCTAATAAAGCCACAATTCACTTAAAAATTTTTACAAACTAAGAAATAAAGATGGCTGGAATAATGTCAAAGATCTAAAACAACAGAAAACAAACACAACTATCATACAACAGTCTAAAAAGTTTAAGAAGATAAAATCCAAATTAATTCAAGAACAGGTTAATAAGGCAGCATTTGTGTTTCAAATGATAACATCCTCATGTAGAGACAGCTGGGGACCTCATGCAGAGGCAGGGTCAGGAGATACTTAGCCTCTTTGCAGTCACTGCAGCACCCCCCCGGGCTCCCTGCTGAGGGAAGTCTAGCAGGTCCTCCTCCTATAAATGCTGAGGACTGAATTTTTAGGTCACCCAAATTTTTAGGTTTGCTCTAATACCAAAGCCCCTTGGGTCTCAGCGCCTTCCTGAGTACTTGCCCTTAGGCGATCCTCTCGCAGGTTTTTAATAGCATCCAAATGTTCCTGAGAGGCCACAAGCACAAGACTGCATCCCCCAAGGGCCTGGGTTCACAGACGCAGTCTGGCCCCCGTGACAGGGCTCAGCCCTCCGACTGACACAAGCAGGCAGGTAAATGTTTCTCCCTGCAGCCAGGCACAGAGGCGGATCTCTCAGTCTATGATGGAGGCCACGGAGCTAAGATGTCACGTCCTGAGTTTGACCCACTTCTTCTAAAAATCCTTTAGTATTAAAGTAATATCTTCATACAAAGCTTGATAAATACCCTTCACTTCACATCAAGGTTTATACTTCTCACTGCACTTCCCTCTAATTTCAATAGTAATGCTATGAGATGGCGAGGCAATAAATTTTTGGTACATTTTATAAATTAGAAAATTGAGTAATCGAGGTGATAAATAAATTGCCTAGGTAAGTATTTCTAATTAAGAGCTGGGACTGAAAATCCACGTGCTCTGAATTCCAGGCCACTCTGCCACTGAATATAATTAATTTTTATATTTCCAGTATATAAATGTAAATTACTTATTTCCAATAAATCTATCGTTTTATTGCTGTTTCCAGTGATATTTACTCCACCCCATAAATACACGTTAGATTGAGAAATGGCAGGCTAAAACAAGTGGCCGTACCAAACTCAATTCACTGCCACCTCTGATCCTCAGCTACGGACAAGGAAAGTATTATTTATAAAGTAAATTACTTGGAAATGAACCTTGAGGTTTTGGAATAAGAACTTAAACTTTTACGTTCTCTGACTTATTATATTTTGGAAGAGGATATATAAATTCTGTATCCTAAAATTTATGTATAGTAGAAGAATGCAAACTCCATTTTGTCTGACCCTTTTTTCCAGTTAAATATTAATAACAGTCAAAACCATTAAAGACAAAGACAAAGGCATCTAAAGTGACTGGCTCAGGATTGCGGGTATGGATCAGTGGTAGAGTGTTTGCCTACTATGCACAAGGTCCTGAGTTCAATCCCTGGTACCACCAAAATGAATAAATACAAAGTAAAGTGACTGGATCATTATAGAGAAACAGCCACTGTGAAAGGACATCCTTTGATGCGATCTGACACAGCTGGGCATCGCTTAGCTAGCATGGTGCTCAGGAATCTCTGCACTGTTGGACCTAAACATCTATGGAACATTAAGATCAGACATGTTCACTTCAAAGACTAAAACAAGGTACCCACAGAGTACCAATTTATCCAGCTATGAATGGTGGGATTTCTTTACCAGTTATAGTAGCATATAGTAATATATTAATATTACTAAATGTATGTAGAAACTGTCCTTTAAAAATTGGGATGAGTATTAGAAATTTCAATATTTTCATGTCAAGATAATATAGTTTTTGGCATATAAGCAGGTACAAAGCTGCATGGAGAGATGAATAGGACTCTGAAGATAAGTTATTTGGATTGTGATAATAACTCAATGTTTAATTAGTGACAATGCAAATTCAGAGAAAACAAAAAAACATAAGTTGGAATAAGAGACACAGATCACTAAGATCCTTGAACACAGACATCCACATTCCCTTCCATAATATCTCCACTAAGGATTAGTACACACTGCACAAGAAGGCAAAGGGGATTGTATTCATGAGCAGGCATAAGAATCAGTAAACTCTTACTGCTGCTCTACTCTCTCCGATCAATAGCAGCCTGTATCCTCAGACAAGGTCTACACAAACTAGTAGACAGTAATTCAGATTCGGAAATGCCACATCTACACCTTTCTCTCTTCTCTCCTTATATGGATCCCAGGTAGATAACTTTCCTTGCCTGAAAAGCAGTGGAACAAAAGTTGGACACTAACAGGTGGATATCAAACTGCATAAACAATATCTCGTTATTTGATGTGCACAATACAAGTCATTCCAACACAGTGCCTACTTCATCACAGAGGTTACGCATGATTCTTAAAAGCAGGATGCTGGAGTGCTCTTCCAGTGTGATCCCATGCTCATGCTGCTGCCCATTGCAACGTGGAATTCTGCAAAAGTACTGAGTGGAGATGCAATGTATGGTTTTGCATGCTTCTTCTCTCCTTTCCTGCAGTTCACACTTCATCTAACCAAGGAAATCTAAGGTAGGTCTCCCCCCACCCTCTTCGCTATTGCTGCACTTCCGGTCATTACTTTATCCCCTAAGATATTGTTGAAGGGAGTCTCAGGATGACCAGAAACAAGGTAAGGTGAAACCACAGAATCCTCAATTCACCACTTTCCAATGAGGCTACAGAACTAACATGTATTTTTAATGACTGCATTCAAATTCACACATGATTATGTCTAAATTTTCTCTGGAGATCAGTGACTATATATTCTTCTTGATAGTGTCTTACATCTAGCTGACACTAGGTGATGGCTTTATGTTCAGTGAAAATGCCTGAGTTTAGTTATCACACAATTATATTAAGGGGGATTCCTGATGATTGTGGTGAATACGTTTTACATAGTTTTAAATCATAACATAAGAGTTTTGGGTAGAGTATAAAAACATTTTTAAAAAATCACATATATTAGAGTTTCCTTTTGGGTAAGGACACTAGAAAACAATACCATGATTTAGATCTTCAGTGTGCAACTAAATTCAAGAATGAAAATAACAGGAATCAGAAATGACACATGATGAATTTAAGTGTACAAAGATGAACCTGTAATGCTTATTTATGAGAGAATACAAGCTGGGCCATAGTTAAAAATAGTATAAACAGAATTCTTTTTTTTTTTTCTCTCTCTCTCTCTCTTTGAGACAGGGTCTCATTTTGCAGTTCAGGTTGCTGTTGGGCTCACTTTGTAGCCCAGGCTGGTCTCAAACTTACAACAATCCTCCTGCCTCAGCCTCCCGAGTGGTAGGATTACAGGAGTGCACCACCACCACATCTGGCTTTTTTTTTTTCCAGAATATCTTAAAATAAAGGATCTACAGAAAGAAAGGCACCTAATTTTAGTTGTGAGTGTACTTCCATTGACATCTGATTAGAAACCCATTGACTTGAAAAGATGAATGGTTATGAATAATAAAGCCACAACTATTTCAACTCAGAAAAAAAAAAGAACGTTGATAATAGCCATTATTTCTGCAGTAAGATGGAATCTCAGTGTTGTTTTAATTTGCACCTCTTGAATGATCAGTGATGCCGAACATTTTTTATATATTTATTTGCCTTTTGTACTTTTTCATCTGAGAAGTGTCTATTCATATCAGATGCCCATTTTTGGGTTGGGTTTTTTAATTGGGGGGTCTGATATTTTGAGTTCTTATATATTCTAGATATTAGCCCTTTGTCTGAGTAATAGCTGGCAAAAATCTTTTTCCATTCTATCGGTTTTTGTCTTCACTTAGTTATTGATTTCTTTTGCTGTGCAAAAGCTCTTTAATAAGATGAGACACCAGTTGTTTGTATTATTTCCTGTGTGATTGGGGTTTTGCTCAAAAAATCTTTGCCCATACCTCTGTTTTGAAGAGTTCTACCTACTGTATCTTCCAATACATTTATAACAAATGCTGGCTGGGCTCTGGGGAAAAAAGGAACCTTTCTCTACTGTTGGTTGGAGTGTAGACTGGTACAACCACTGTGGAAATCAGTGTGGAGATTCCTCAAAAGATTAGGACTAGAGGTTCTTTGGAACCCAACCTCTTGGTATCTTCTCAAAAGAATTAAAAGCATTATACCAGAGTGATATATGCACACCCATGTTTACAGCAGCACAATCTGTAATAGCTAAATCTTAGAAACAGTCCAAATGCCCATCAATGAATGAAAGGATAAAGAAGATTTTTTTTAATGCAATGGATTACTACTCTAACATAAAGAAGGATAAACGAGACATTTTTAGGTAAATGGATGCACTATGAGATCACACTTTTAAGTGAAATAAATTGGATATGCTTGTTTAAATATCACATTGTTTCTCTGATGTGAGAAACCAAAAGTGTAAATAAGGATCAAAATGCATAACAGATACTGGGAAATGGGAAAAAAATGTTCAAATGGGAAAGGGAATGAAAGAAGGAGGAGTCGGAAAAGAAGGAAGAGAATAGAAAAAAAGACAAAAGAAAAAAATGGAAACAGCTTTTGTAAATAAGAAGAGGAAGAGGAGTTTAAAGGAGGGGAGGGAAATGGAGAAAAAAAGAAGAATCAAGATATATCATGCACAGGTACAAATTCCCTATGATAAATGTTACTATGAGATAGATATAAAATGTACCAATAAAATGAATTAAAAAAGAAAGAATGAATATTCACAGCTGAATGATAAAATAATAGCCTCCTGATTTCCTGATATGTAATTATTTTAGCCCTAGAAAAGTTCATAGAAAGTAGATTCTAAGAAACATCATTCACAATAGTTTAACTGATCAGTGCCATATATCTTAGTACTTACAGGTGTCAACCGAGGTAAAAGAATATACATCAAAGTGTTGACAAAGTCTCTATGTAAATATTGCTTTATTTACCCCTATTATCTATTTTCACACTCTATAAACAAATAAGAGCAAGGTACATTTGATTATCCATAAATGACACAATTCAAGACTGAAAAATTAAAGTTCAAAACTGCATTTTCCCCAAATCTTTGGATGAAATGTGAGGTATAATTGTGTGCATGCATGTTTATCTGAGAGAAGGAAAAAAAAAAAACCAGAATAGAACCGATCTTACAAACATATTTTCTGAAAATTATTTACAAATAAGCAATCATAATTTTGACCCCCTAGTTTCATAGTTACATTAATATTGACTTCTATGAATTGTATTCATAATTCATAGAATTCATCAAGCTCTCTTCAGTAAGATTCCTTCATCTTTAACTGTATGCACTAAATATCTAGAAGTCTTTCTCTGAAGTAAAGGGAACAATTTAGCTAGTTAAGACTACTATTCTATATCTATATGTTGAATAGTTTTCCACATTCTTCCAATGTTTTAGATATAAAACTTTTCAGAACTGGAAACACTGGCTCATAACATATTAATTTGGCAAGTTCATGTTGCAAATGAGACTGGATTTGAGTAGAAAATGTGTTTAGAATACATTACTGGAGTCCAGGTATGTTGTTTGCATGCAGCGTATGTGAAACAAAATGAGGGTAAAAAAATCTCCCAAGGAGTCTATGAATGAATTTCCATATTGGTTATTAAGCCACTGCCATACACCATCTGTGTCTGTCCTGGAGAGCCTGTCATTTATATGTGTGTGACTTCCCCACGAGATGGACAGCCTCTTGAGGCTGGAGGTCAGTCTTACTCATTTGGAGATATTATCTTTATGTTGGAATAATCTGAGTAACAACATTATAAAGATTTCTCTCTCAAGTCTAAGATACATAAAATAAAATTAACGTACTTAGTATAAAGAAAAAGTGAAGATAAAGAAAAATACCCAAGAACAGACCACCATCTTTTAACTTCATAAATATCACATATGATCTAATCAACTTATACAGTCAGTAGTAGATCTGGAAAGTCTGAGTCTCAGTAAATATCTATTGCTTTCACTTGCTGTCAAGACACATTTTCATTCTTCCTCGGAAGGAACACGAGGAAATGATACTGGGGAGACTACCTCAGCATCAGACTTCTCTAGTTACAGCATAGAGGTAATCAATATCAAGGCATTAGACATTTTTGAAATTTTTCCAGAAGGGAAAACAAAATGTTGATACAAATTTATTGGGAAACATTACTATACACCTTTCTAGAAATCCAATAAAGATAAACACTGATCGTACTCATTCCAGGAGATATCCATGACTGCATTTGATGGGGTCAGAGAAAAGACCCAGCTTTAGCAGACTAAATGAAAGTTGTATTCTTGATCCATCGTATGCCTATTACAAACCACATATGCAGTACACAAATACAAAGTTCAGCAAATTCGAGATATGCTCACCTGGACAAAGAGCAATATTACAGGGCTTATGATGTGTTTCGGGTCCTTCACAGGGCCGCCCTCCATACTGCGGAGGGGTACACGACCTCGTTCTCGTTCTTTGGCCTCGACCACATGTAAATGAACACAAACTCCATGGGGACCACTCCTCCCAAACTCCATGTACTGTAACAAAGCAAAGAAGCTTCAACAACACAAGCAAAGAGGTAAAGGTAAAGATTTTTTTAAAATGTAAAATTAAGAAAAAAAATCTTCAAAGTATAATGATATATTTAAAACTCAATTGTTAACATCTTTTTCCATAAAATTAAAAAATAAATTTAAATATTCATTAAAATAAAATAGAAAACATTATGGGCCTGTTTTCTGCATTTGAATAGTTACACATATTATAAACTTTTTCTTGCGTTCATGGGAATGTCCCTCTCTCCTGGTTGGTAAAACACTGAAAACAAAATCAACTAAGATCAACTAAGGTAGAATATTAAAAACAAACAAACAAACAAAAAAACAGAAATGACCTTCTAGACTAAAATTTGCTTTTAAATGTCTTGAGGCCAGCTTTTGTGAAGTTTTAATATTAAAGACTTTTATGGTGTCAGAAAATCTAACAATTGAAGTATTTTAAGTGGTTTTTAATCTCATATTTTAGAAAATAAATTACTTCTGTTATTTACAATTTTGGGGTTTAAGTTTACATCTTTTGAATAAGAGGGACATTTGAAAAACTGTATCTATTCTGTATCTTTTTACATAAGATAGTTCCCTTTCTCTATTTCAAAATGAGTGATAAAAATGAAGATCTCCTTCCAATGACCATGGAATAAGAAGACACTATTCCTGCATTTCATGGAAGTGGAATCCTTCTTTTTAATATAAATTTTTAAAAAGTCAGCAAATTATATAACTATGATTATGACTAACATAATTGTGAATGTACCAATATTTTGCAAATCCCATCACAATGAATTCAAGTTTGATAAAAAATAATAACATAATATGTGTTCCTTTATAAGAGTCACTGTGACTATTTGTTGATAACTTAAAATTAGAGTCCTTCCCTGAATGTTCAAATCACTGTTCTCACCCTAATTCTTAGTATTTGGTCTAGTAAATAATAACACCACATGGTCAAGAAAAAATGTGCTCTGTAGGGATCTTGGAGCTGAACTGGTCATAGTACACTCTGAGAAAATCAAGAGTATGGGTGTTTAACATAAAACTCACAGGAAAGAGTAAATTCAGAGTTAAAAAAAAAAAGGTGCTCGTGTTCTCAACATGGGTAGGAGAGCACCAGACCTCAGAAATGAGGCAGAGCACTTGTGCAAGTGAAGACCAAATATTTCCAGAATTTTCTTCATCTGTATGCTGATCAATTTATTTTAAAATACACATATATTTAAATGCAACTAATTAGCAAATGCTTTATCATACATGGTTAACATTTTTTTGTGGTGAGACTATTAGCACCCACTCTTTCAACATTTTTCACAAATACAATACACTGTCATTAACTACAGCTGGGTTTAACTACTTGACATGGAGATATACTTCATATAGTATTCAGTGCATGATA
>RJWT010033705.1:0-13854 GCA_004365215.1 Cuniculus paca
GATACAGATACAACACTGGCATATTTGTTGGGATTACTTACATAGCTACATTTATATCTAAACTACTAAATAAGATGCTTTGGAATTCTTTTTAGTTTGTACTACCACTTTCATTTTCTGAGAAAAAAAATCACAACGGTGGGAAAAATATCTAAATTCCTTCTTCTGAAAAACTGTGTTTATTTGTAACTGTTCTAGAGACAGTGGAATGTGCCTCACTCCCACAGCTTTAACATAATCCACAAAAGAAAAATTGAGAATGGTCCCAACACAAAGCCAAATGTCTGCAGTGTATCTTTGTGTTGATGACAGAGTTCGTGAGAGATGTTCTACTATTTTACTCTCTTTCCATCAAAGAAGGAACCAATTAAGCCAAATAATAATATTTAAAATCTGACAGTACCCAAGAGACTGAAATAAAAACCTAAATCTGACATGCGGATGCTTTAGAGCTTGTGTTCGACTCGTGACCAAGGACTCAACCCAGCCTGGAGCCAGGCCCAAACATAGCAGAACCTATTACAGAGAAAACTCAAATTGTCTGCATCTGAATGTCATTCTTTATATTTCCTGATGCAAGTTAGTATTCTTCTTCATGGTCCATGTCATATGAGAACAGAATAGCCTGGAATAGAGTAGGTAGTATGGAATATTCAAACTGTCATTATAACCATCTACACAAAGCAAAAACAATCTGAGAGAGTTTTTAATGTGAAATATTTGTGCAGAGATCTAAGATTTCTATGACTGTGTATACAAAAGAATAAAGCAAACAACAAAAGCAATTTAAGGAATTTGTATGTTTTATTGCAGAGATTTTTCCCTGCATCCCTTTCCTTTAAAAAGAAAAAAGAAAAAACTTTAGCTATCTCTCTTAGCATGACAATAAAAATGTTCAATCTTTAAAAAAAAAAAAGACAAAGAATAGCCTTTAATATGAGTCAGATACTATGCATTGCTTTTATTGAATTAGCCAGAGAGTGCACATGTCACAGACAGCTCTGTGTATACGTACAGGCGTAAGGACTAAGGGGAGGTGAATATTTTCCCATATGAACATTATATGTGTTTGTGCCCTAGCACAGCCATTTGTGAAAGTTTGTGTGTGCCTTGTGCAAAGGAAATGTACTCCTGCTCCATTATTCCAAGCAATTAAACTCCAACAGCACAAGGATGAAGAGGTGGCCCTGATTTTCTTTCCCTTTGCAGTAATTGCCTCGGCAATCATCTTTGATCAGGGAAGAGCAGAGGAGGAGAGTCCTGCAAGTTGACATCTCTGGTATAAATATATACATTTACATACATGGGGCAGCTGCTGCTCCACAGCTTCTTCCTGACGTGTCTGACCTGAAACCATTGTAGCTCCATTGACACCTCATTTAATTGAATCTTTCCCTTGCAGTGCAGAAGCTGGAGGACTTGAAAGGAGGAGGGAAGTGGAAGGATGGGTAATCAAGGGACACTCTTCTGCCTGAATGTCTAAAAATGACAGGAAAGTAATTGCTTTTGAAAAGCGAAAAACAGAAATAGGACAATTTGTTCTATTTAGCAAGATGCTAAAAGAGGATAAAGATATAGGGTTTTTGCCCCAAATGTACCAAAAGCCCTACCCTGAGAATAAAACCAATTTTGATTTTGGTGCAAATAGGAATGAAATGGATTTTATTAAAGAAAAAAATACAATCCTAAGGAAGAAAAATCCAGAGGCTTTTTCGGTTCAAAATGGCTAGATACAATAGTAAGATATTCTGAGCCCAGAACCACAGCACAGCCCCTTTTGTCAGCTTCAAATCAGCAAGCCAGAGGGTCGAGTCAGTTTAACCTGCCTCTGTGACACATCACCCACCCGGCTGACCTGCGAGTGGCCTCATTTTTATGGATGCAGGAGCTCATGGTGTAATTCATTCTCTGGCACACCCCGCTCGTTCAGTTGCCTGCCTTTCCCACAAACGTACGCTGCATACTCTGCCGGCTGAACCAAGGAGATATCAGCCTGCTTCCTGTTTAATGCAGGAGTCACCATGTCTTACAGCTGAAGAGAAATGTCGTTTTTACACCATCAGTATGGAGGCCTAGATCACCCATGCAAATTAACAGAGGTCCACAAATTCAGCATTTAAAGAAATCAGTCTGGACCCGAAAGAATCACCAAGTTTGGGGAAAACAAAGTCTGAAAGGTATTTGATGATGTTGCCTCTTTTGTCATCAGCTCTCCATTTTCAGTATTTTGATTATATGTTAATAAGAGCATTTGAGTGCATGTGCAGCAGGCAGCTGCTTCTCCCCTTAGTACATGGCAAATGGAAAACAGAAAATGGCATGATAATGGCACCTTTACAAAGGCCTCTCACATGCACCATTTAATTTATCTAGACTTCCCACAACCATGTGCAGTTAACAATAGCGGCAGCTTTATGACTCCTTATTCAAATTGGGAAAATGAGGCTCATATAATTTAAAGAACATATACAAGTTTTCACTGATAACAACCAGTAGTTCTGAGGTGCAGTAAAAGGGGTCACATTTCTGAGCTCTATTTAGAGAACTATTCTGACCTTAATCTAGCTGCTCACATCTTCCCCAGTGCTCAAGGAGTCTGTGGGATCAAGGAGAGCAAATACCAACTAATAATTTTCTAGCTCTCCCTACCTCTAGAACCACATTCCGTTCACTAGGACTCTAAAAATTTCAATCATGCTTCCAAGACCTGCTCAGGCCTCTTTCCTAGGTCCATTCTTTTGGTCTGCATCACTAGGTCTGTGTGGTAGCCAAGGGATGACTGTTTGCAGAAGTGAAGAATGCATTTTGGATTGCAGCCAGAGTGTTCCTCGTATGTACATGAAATCATTCATAGCAAGAGTCAAAAATCAAAGGTAAAAAGAGAAGGGGAATGGGTTGTAGTCTGGAAGTTGTGAATTCACTCACACATAGGTCAAAAGTTTATAACTAGAATATGATCTCTGAAGGTGTTATGAAGGTAGCTATTTACCTGTGTAGAAAACTAGAGAATGTTTTATGTAATCATTTGGTTTTTAACTTTTAAGTATTTAGACATATAGCATACAGATCACCATTTGAACTTTCACTCCAGATTCTGCAAATATTAAGGGAAATGGCATTAGTCTACCTAGTGGAGACTAGGAAATTTGAAATGGAAGTTTGAAAGAAATTTATAAACTAGACTTGGAAATTTTCTTTAACTCTATTTATAAAGAATCAAGCAGTTTACTAGCCTTCATAGTCACAGTTTTCCCAGGAACTCATTAAAGGCTGAGAATCAATGTCTACAGTAGTTAAGGGAACTAATGATGGTTCTAATGATAAAGTAGTAAGATTTTGTAATTTTTTTTTTTTGTGGCACCGGGGATTGAACTCATGATCTCGCACTTGCCAGGCAGGCGCTTAGGCCACTGAGCCAAATCTCTGGCCCTTGATTTTGTAAGTATTTTAGTACAAGCTGCTGATTAACTACATTGCCCAATTCCTAAATAATAATATATTGGCCCAAAAAGTTAGCACCCTGGGTAAAAGTGAAACATTTCTTCCAAGGAATTATGAATTCCTCTTTATGAGTAAGATCACATTTAAAACTTTGCCCCAGATTCATGACTAAGTTGATCAGCTATCCATTTTAAGCAGAATAAGTTTTAAAGAAGCCCAAAGCAGATGAGATAATGTATTAATATGGCTCCTTTGAGCAGCTCACATCTGGTTTCCACAGAGCTTCTGCCAAACTAAGGGACATGCCAAATTTCACCTTTTTAAATGAATTTCTGTCTCCTAGCACTGAACTTCCATAGCATTTTGTGTATCTGGAGGTTGAATTTTTTGCTCTTGTTTTATCAGCGCTTTATGTATCTCTTGTTATTCCTAGTAGATTGTAGAGGCCTGAAATTCTATAACTTTCACTTTTGAATCTCTATAGTATTCAGGGCACACAATAGGTCTTAAATGAGTATGTTGTGAATGAATACACAGATGATTCCTACTTTCCCCCTTGTTCTTTGTACTTGCCTTTAAAAAGATTTTTGTCATGTTTTTATGTGTTGCAAGATCTCTTCTGTGGTCCTTTCATGATTTTCACTAACTGCAAAAGAATATCATTTTAAAAATAGGTAAGATTTTCTTATTCTGGAGATATTCATAAACTAAAGATATTCCTATGTGTAAAAGAGCAATTTTTATCTGTTGTTGTTATATCTAAAATTTGTATTACTTCAAAATTCATATATTGAAGGCTTAACCCTCAGTGTGTTGTTGAAGATAGGACCTTTAGGAGGTAAGTGGGGTTAGATGAGGTGATGAGGGTAAAGTTTCATGACATGGTGGTCAAAGCAGGCCCTGAGGTCCTGTTTGCAGGAAAAAATTCAGGAAAGAGCTCTTTTGGGACTGAGAAATGCAAGTTGTAAATATCTGGTAGGTAGTCAGAAATATAGGCGTATGCATGAGACAGAGGTGTGCATGGGGCATAGAGTTGACTATAGAAGCCAGAAAGGTAGGAACAAGTAGAATACGGGGATCCAGCCACTCAGATATGCTCTCAGTATTCTTTCTGAGTTTAACCCTCGTTGGAGCCAATGTTGTACTTTGTGGATATCACAATGTAATCATTTGACCAACTGTAATGCAATTATAGTATTCATCAGTGGACAAATGTTTATCATTATATGTGCCAACTACAGTGATACGGCAAAAAGTGATATAATCAGGAGCTAAACTTGAAGGGAGGGGACGTAAAGAAATAAACATGTAAACAAGAGCATCTCAGGAATGAAGTTCAATGAAGAAAGACGGAATAATATGAAAGTGTATGGAAGTGAGTGGGTTACTACATTGTTAACTAGTATAGTTAAGGGGACATGAATGATGAGAAGGGGGCAACCACCTGAAGACCTATGAATGTGCAGTCCAAGTAGAAGGACCAGAACATGCAAAGGCCCTGAGAAGAGAATGAGTTAGCACATTCAAGGCACAGAACAAAGTCTGGAGGATAGAGGCCAAGAAAGAGAATACAGGAACACTCATATTTCTTAATTCACAACTCTTTGTAAAGGGCCTGTTCTTCTAGGTGTTGAGGTACAAGAGTGAACAAGTGGAGTTCATTCAACATGGAAGTTACATGAGGTCATACACGCAGGCAGAGTTGTGATGACTGCATTAAGAAATTTGGGCTTTCTTTTGGTTGCAATGGTTAATTCCTAGAGGGTATTTATTATTGAAAAAAGTATGATCCAGTTTTATTTTATTTCACCATCTACCATTAGGACCTTAAAGGAAAGACCATTTTTCTCACCTTTGACTCTCCTGTGTCTAAGCAAAGGGTCTGTCACTGAGTAGGCACTTAACACATTTTTGTTGAATGAATGAGCTTCTCTTGAATGTCGGCACTCTGAGCCTAAGCAAACTGCTTCAAAAAGAACGCATGTATATATGTGCAGGATAACTATACTACTAATCTCTGTTCATCGAAAAGAACAATTTGTGCTGTCACTGTTTGATTGTTTGATCATTTTTTTTATGCCTAGATCCTGAAACCTGAACAACTACTTCTAACATTAACAATATGGAATGTATTATCTAGTGTTGATTTCTTACTGTTATTTTTTTTAATTCTGTATTATTTCTATCCTTTTTTTTGTTTTGCTTTCTAAAATTAAAAAAAAGAACACAAAATCTCAAAAAGTTAGGCGTAGAATTAATGCATGATCTATCAATCCACTGCAAAGTATATGCTGAAAACAAGTATTCAAACAAAAATGTGTGCATGAATTTTTTTACTGAAAAAAATACCACATTTATCTAAAATATTTATACTGTAATACACACATACACTGTGATTATTTATTTACACTTTATAAAAATCAGCCACATGAAAATAGTTTTCAATCTGAAATTAACAATCTTAAATTACATTGTTTAACTTTTGTTTAACTTTCAGTGCTAATGCTTTAATCTTTTATCTTAAATATAAATAAAAAGAGCTCAACACCCATCTTAAATTACACCCAATTAGATGTAGGTATCAGAATTATAAAGTAGAATTTCAATTAAATTAAAAGGCTCAATACTTTTTTTCAATATTTCTTCTTTGCTTTTCTTCTTTGTCTGTAATAGTCTGTTTTAAACTCAAAGTAGCATCTTGAAATCCAGGATTTAAGTCTAATACTTTCTCGAAATCTTCCAAAGCTTCATCAAAATATCCCAGTCTGTCCCAGCCCTCTACTGTAACATGAACTTCAAAGCTAGGTTGGACTTCTACAGATGTGTGGTCACCAATCACTTCATAAAAATCAACCCTGAAGTACTTGATTTTCCCTCTTTTGTTGTATGCAGTAGCCAAACCCTCAAGGCTGCATTTGCTCCCGGGCCCCCTGCAGATGAGGCCTCACAGGCCTATTGGCAAATGTAACCCGAATACAGCACCCGGCCTCGGGAGTACTCGCCCTTCTTGAAATGCGCTTGAGCGACTGCTAGGGTTGCCTGACTTTCTTGCCCTTGCTGCCCTTCCATTACTGTTAAAGGCCTAGCTTCCGGTGTGGGATGGGTATTGATTTCAGAGCAACTAAAGCACTTCCGCGCCTGGGTGTTTAAATTTACCCACCGTGCATGAATATTTATAGGAACGCTATTCACAATAACCAAAAAGTGGAGACATCTTGTATGTGTGTCAGTGGATGCACAAAATGCGTCAAATCTACATGAAAGACTATTATTCAGCCATAAAATATAACGAAGCTCTGTTATATGCCATAACATAGATGAACCTTAAAAAGCAGCTGAGAAGGGACTCAGATACCACAAGTCACGTGTATGATCCCATCTATATGAAATATACAGAATGGGCAAATCTAGGGAGACAAAAAGTAGATTAACAGTTACCAGGGATAGAGAAAGATGGAATGGAGAATGACTGTTTAATTGATACAAGGTCTCCTTTGGGGACTGATGAAATGTTTTGGAACTAGATAAAGATGATAACTGGACTACATTGTGAATACTGCACATGCCGCTAAATTGTACATTTTAAAATACTTATAAAAATTGTACACTTCAAAATAATTATAATTTTATGTGATCATTACTTCAATGAGAGAAAAGGACAGAAGTATCATTCACTTTAAATCATGAAAAGCAGGGAAAATTCCGTATTTGAGCAATTTGTCAAAGAAAAGGAAAAGAGGAAGCTAAGACAGATTATTGGCTCAAAAGAAGGTGTGTGTGTGTGTGTTTGTTTGTTTGTTTGTTTGTTTGTCTGAATAATAGAAGATGTATGCACTTGAAGAGAAAGAGAAAAGGGACAGACAGAGGCCAGGGAACTCTGCAGTCTTCCCAGATGTGAGACGCTGGAGAAACTGGAGACCTAGACATAACCCTATAGTAAACACATGGTCATTCACGCCAGTAAAGGGTGTTACAATTAGTATACTTCATGGAGAAGTTTAACTGGAGAGGGCATTCAATATGCTCTAGTCCACATTCCTCTTTATTAATGAGGCAGGAAACTCACAGCCTGGTAGTGGAAATCAATTATGGGGTAGAACAACTGTAATTATTTTTTACTTCATTAATACATTGAGATTATCTACAATGGTCATTTGTTCTTAATATTGTACTGTCCTTTGGCTTTCTTTTTTGCATTCAACAAGTGTAGCTGATATATGCTAAGCATTCAGAAGACAAGTACATTTGAGCAGTGGGTTTTGCTTTCCTAATTATAGCACATGTGTCATTAACTCTGGAAGCCCAGTGGCTTGATAACGTTGCCAAAAACCCTGTGTGCCAAAATTTACTTATCTTCCTAGATCTGATGTTAGATAGCAAATGAAGTTTGGTCTACATGTATGGTAATGGATACGTTTGTGTGAGAACTATTTTTAAATATATTTAATTATTAAGTAGAGAATGCATTCTTTGAATTAAAAAGTAAAATACAAACAAATCACAATAAAAACTGTCTGTCCTCACTCAATTCCCTTTCCCAATGGTAATTCATGTTAGCAGTTTTTATGTATCCTTTTAAAGCTACTTTATGCATATATATGCTTGTAAATATACGTGCTTATCCTCTCCCTTTCTATTTTATACCAATAGCACACTATAAACAAATTCTGTGCCCTTTTTCATTTTGTATAATATGTATAGATATGATGATTTTTCTGGATCTTTCCTGGTATCTGTTTCACTTTCCTATAAACAAACACACAAAACCAAACTTCTATATAGAGATGTCCTCAATGTCTCTGCAGCTTTACAGTATCACATTGCATGGACAAACCATTATTTATTTATTTAACCAGACTCTTACCGATAGACATTTAGGTAGTTGCTAATCTCCTTTGATTACAAAGCTGAAATTCACAGTCATTTGCATATTCCATTACCAATATGTGCAGGTATATCTATAGGATAAATTCATAGAACTGGACATGCTAAGTCAAAGACTGTCAGTATATAATTTTAACGGGTCTTGGAAAATTAAATCCCATAGAGTTTGTACCAATTTTTACTTCCATCAGTCACACATAAAAGTACATATTTTACCATACCTTTACAAGTATTGTACATTGTTTTATCAATAACTTGGGTTATTACTAATATATTAAATATGAAACAGTGTATGGTGGACTTAATTTGCATTTCTCTTAATACAAGAGATACAGTTTCTTTTAATATGTTTAAAAGTCATTTTATTTATTTTCCTATGAACTATGCCTGTTTTCCATTAAGTTATTAGATTTTTTATAATTGATTTATAGGAGCTTCTTATATTGTAGAATTATCCCTTTGTTATATGAATTATAAATTTTCTCCAGTTTGTCATCTCATTTTGCTTTGCTAATAATGATTTTACCATATAGAAATTTGTTTTATTTTTGTTATGATGAGTTTATAAATTCTTATGTTATGATTTCTAGATTTTGAGTCATATTTACAGAGGACTTGTTTCTGTTCAAAATTATTTTCTATAATTCATTATTTCTTCTAATGATTCTGGCCTTTTTTGAACATTTTTAATTCATCTGAATTAATTTTGGTGCATTGTTGGATATTTTTCCTCACTGAATAAATGTCATTTGTGTTGATTCCTCCAGCACAATTTGAATTTGCTTTGAAATAAATATTGTTTTGACCTTTCAAGTGAAATCAATATTGATTGAATTCCTACTATGTACAACACATAATATTGTAATGTTTTCTTTTTAAATTTCTCTTCAAGAAGAAATGGAGACAGTACAGTGTTTTAAATCCTGAGATCCGTAAACTTCTGCTGGTAGGTGAAAAAACTCTTCAGCAACAATTTTTGGCATTTGTAGGAACCAATTATAACCATATTCAGCGAGACAAGTTTGACTGAGTGAGTCAGTCAAACCTATTAGTGAAGAAAGCACAAATGATTCTCCATGAGTTCTCCTCTGTAACCAAGCAGAAAAATGAAATAGATGCCTGGAAAGACTTTCAAACATTACAATACCTATAAGCATGAGATACTACTAAAGCAAGGATTGCCAGAAGGTCAAAGAGGCAAGGAAGGATCCTCTTCTGAAAGCTTCAGAGGCAGCATAACTCTGTAAAAAATTTAATTTTGAACATCTAGCTTCCTGTATTATGAGAGAATAAACTTGTGTTGTTCTAAGCTACCAAATTTGAGGTAATTTGTTATGATAGCCCTAGAAAACTAATGCACCATGTGACAGGAACATAATATACCACCATAAGGAAAAATCTCTTTTCTTTATCCATCCCATTAGGTTTTTTTCCAAGTATGATACAAATGAAAATATCCTCTTGGGGTTGGTCTTTGGGTTAACAGGTTTACCAGGCCATATCATGACCTGATCCTCACTGGCTATAGTGCCTGTATCATGTTTTTACCTGTTAAGTGCAAAAAATAATACATATTCCTTTTATAAAATCATAATGAGAAAAATGAGTTAATATGTGCTAAAACTTTCTAAACTACAAAATGCTATGTACAGGCAAACCTAATTACTAGCATTGTAACTTTGTAGCAAACAAGCTGAAATAGTCACTAACCCAAACTTTTGTTTTTATCAGCCTCATTCCACCTACAGTTATAGTACTAATAAAAAACAAGGTTTCTTTTGACTTCCCACACAAATTGTTGTCTATCTTGAGAAAATAGGAAAAAAAAAAAACCTTCATTTCCAAAGCTTAATTATTAGGTGTCTCATTTCCCCTATTTTAGAAGGTAACAGCTATCAATGAAGATATGGAATTCCTGTACACATTCTTGTCGGTATTACTGAGTATTCATGCACCAGGTTCTGTACTTGGTCATTGAGATGCAGTGTTCAAAAGCAAGGTTGAAACAGGGTTGAAGAGTGGCCTCTGAGGTAGGTAGGCCCAGAGAAGGTAATGATGGAGCCAAGACTTAAAAAATAAGAGGAGCAGTCAAGTGAAGATTTGTGAACAGAGCAGTCCAGAAAAAAGACAGCTGTGAGCATTTCGAGCAGATGCATAGCTGGAGAAGATCAGAAGGGTGGCCCAGTGACTCCAGCAAAGAGTGCCAAGGGAAGATCAGAATCTATGGGGTAAGGCAAACCTTGACTAAGAGATGAAGTCAGTGGGAAACTCAGGGAAGCTTTAAGCAAGAAAATAGCATTGTGAGATTTCATTTGTAAAGATTTCCCTGGTTACTGTGCAGAGAACTGATATTGAGGTGCAAGAGTAAGGGCAGGAAGGCCCAGAAGGAGATTCCTGGGGCATGGTATAATCAACAGTGGTTTGAATCAGGGTAGACTTGGGATGGTGGTGTGAGTAGATGCATGTCTGGGAAAAGGGGAAAGCAGCAGACCTTGTGGATGGGTGGGATGTTAAGGTTGAAGAAGAAAGAACTGGTGCTTAGATAACCAAACCTTTCATCATAAACAGCCCTGATTTAAAAGCATTGTTATTTAAAGTATTTTTCTCCCCACAGGTAAATCTGGTCTCTCTACTGAAAGAAAGATGAATGTATTTCAGCTTAGTCTTCTCGTATCGCTCAGAAAACAACTTGATGTAAAGCCACACAAAGAAAGTTCTCTATTGGTCCCTGCTCTTCTTAGGACTCTCAGTGACTGCCTCTGTTTAAATCCCCTAAGGAGAACTAAAGGTGGGATCATTTCATTTTTCTTTATTTTTTCATCTAAGAAATGTAGATATTAATGTTGAGTATGTAGAAGTTGTCGGATAATGAAATGAAATAACATATGGTCTGGCAGATACTTGAACTTCAGTGTGGTGATGGTGGTGATGGTGATGATGACTGACATGTCACAAGACAGAGGTGAGTGAAATTGACCTGATTCTACCTGGTTTTGGAGTTAACTAGTTCCAGCTAAGTCTCTCCCCTACAAAAACCCTCGTGCCACTCAAACATGGGTTGGAGTTTGGTTCATCCGGAGTACCAGTTAGCTCAGTCCAACCAGGTATCTTCCTGATGTTAGTGCCTCACTTATTCCTAGGTTTTGCTTGTTTGTTTGTTTGTTTTGCATAGGTATACTTTTTGAAACAGTAGCAAGGAAAAAAAGTTTCTGATGAAAGAAATGAACCTTCCTTATTTTGGGCTTTCTTTTGATGTTTGCCATCTCATTCCTACTATGGTTTTTTGTCTACTATTGAAAAAGCCAATGTCCTCAATTTGTGCCCAGCTGGAAAGAGAACTGAGCTAAAGAATGTAAAGAAGCAAAGAGATCCTACTGAGATGGTATTTTCCTTTATGAGACATTTTAAACAATCTTAACAGAGAGATGTCTTATGAGCTGACCATCATTTTTAGATACAGAAAAATGTTTTCTGTGTTTGAAGTACTCATTATACCCTTAAATATTTGATGTCACTAACAACAGTTGAAAGGTTTGTCCTATACAAAAAAATTAACATAAAGATAGAAAAGAAAAAACATAATCATTTTCTAAACCTTAACATGTACCAAGAATCCTATACATTTAGGAAGAAGTTGCATTCTTAATCTGTTTGCATTATTCTTACTCTTCTCCAGTGTCTCTCTCTCTCTTTCATTTTCATAATACTTTGCTATTTTTGCATGGTTTGACTCCTTCTTTTATATCTTTAGTAATGTTAAGCATACTTATTTGTAGTTTCCAACAGATTGTTTTATTACTTAAAATTCTCAGGGGTATAAATCTGTTTGCTATGCATGCCACTCTCTCACTTGTGGTTTTTAGATTTGTAAGAGGTGGCTACATCCCCAGCAGGGCTTTTAGAAAGCCCTGGAAACCTATATGAAGGTGTGACCCTCCAGGGTATTGATGAGTTTGCTTTTGTCAAATGCCACAGGAATATTACTGACCTGAGACTAAATTTAATTTTAATTTTTCAGCTTAGAGGTTTCTGAACTTGTTGAATAGTAAATATAAATCCCCAAATTCTAAAAGGCATAATCACAAATTATCTGGAAATACTTGGACCAAGAAAAAACAAACACTGTGACAGCAGATGAATTGTTTTTTCCTAGGCCATAGTTTTAAAAGGTTTTTATGGGGATCTCAGTTCCAATTTGCTGATTTTCAAGGGCCTCATATGGATGCTAACAGATCCCTACAGCCGGGGACATAGCTCAGCAGTGCAACACCTGCCTAGCAAGTGCAAGGCCCTCAGTTCGATTTCTGGTACCAAAACAAACAAACAAACAAAAACAAACAAACAAAAAACAGATCCCTATGGTCACTGAGGCAGGGTGTGCTCCCTAAGACAAATATATGCCCTGGGACTTACTGTTCTCATTTCAATTCTCCTTTTGTACTTAGCAATTGGGGGTGCCTTATTTGCAAACTTAGCCCTTTACCTAAAAGAACATGTGTTCTATTTCATTTGGAACATCTTAACAATTCTGGTAGAAGGGTTTTCATATGATCTGGTTTACCATATGACTGAAAGTGAAACTATCAATTTATTCTTCTTGCAATAGCCTGAGAGATCTTTTCGGAATACAAGTGTGACTTCATTTTCAACATCACATAACACATTTGAATAGCTTCCCAGTGGTCTTAAGACAGATACTGAAATCCATAACCCATAAAGCCCTGAATGGATTGGCCCTTACTTATTTCTCCAGCTTCCTGTTGAACCATATTCCTTCTCATTGTCTGTGGTCTGTTCATACTAGGGTTCTTTCAATTTCTAGCCTGTGCCTTACTCTTCCTCACCATAGCAACTTTCCACATTCTATTGTTTTTTCCTGGAGCACTCCCATATTCCTCTAGTTTAATCACTATTCAGACCTAAATATAATAAAGTCAGTGGCAATTACCTAGGTCGATGTCCTCTGGCTCATGTGCATATTGCCCTGAGATACCTCCCTTTTATTACAGTTATTACAGTCGTGTTCTTACATTTATTTTTGTAATTACTTTATTAATATCTGTCTCACCCATTGGGCTCCAAGTTGTAGGAAGGACCCATGTCTGGTTTGGGTCACTATTTTTATTAGTAAAATTAATACTAAATGACATTAACGCAAAGAATCCTAAACTCTCAGTTAACACTATAAAAATGCGCTCTCTCCATCATCTAAAGTAGGACAGGCTACTCTTCTCCATCTAGATCCAGATCCAACCCCATCTTCAGTATATCACCAGCCAGGCCACAAAAGATGAGAAAGAATGAAGGATCACGTGGGAGCTTCTTAGGAACCAGACCGGACATACATCTTTCCCACCCACGTTCTGTTAGGACAAATCTCAGTCACAAGGTCCAACTGCAAAAAAGCTTGGAAATACAGATTACCTGTATGCCTGGAAAGAAGAGGAGAAAGTGGTTATTAGTGAGCCCTCAGGTTTCGGCCATATCATTTCTACTTTTAGTAGAAAATAATTCCTGACAATAAAAAGT
>RJWT010033706.1:0-13836 GCA_004365215.1 Cuniculus paca
CAATCAAACAATGAAAGCACAAACTATTCTTTTTCATGAACTAACAGAGATTAGTAGTAGCTATCTTGTGTATATATATATATATATATATATATATATATATATATGGATATACACGCATATACACATATATGCATGTATACTATATTCATATGATCTTTTCCCTTCTTTGTTTTTTTCCTTTCCTCTATCCCAGTTGTTGTTTCAAATACATTCATTCTCTTTCATTTTCACAATATCTATTGTACATTTTGGATCTTATTTACTCATTTGGTTTTTTTTTTTCACTAGGAAGAAAATACGATATTTACACATTTATTGTAAAGGCATTTGGACTTTAAAACCTGCCCTAAATAAATACAGAATATTTTATTGTGGAATATCATGATGTCTTTTCTCAGAATTCCTCTATTATATGGTTAAGTAGCTAGTTAAAGTTGTGCTGAGTGCTTTAAAAGCAAAAAAATAAAGTAGTTTTAGTATGGCACTAGTACACAAAATGCTAAAAATCTAATTGGGAATATAAAACGAAAATATAAAAGTGAATATTTTTAAAACTTGCTACTGTTAATAAATGCTGTTGTCATTTATTGAGCAGCATCTATTCTATCAGGCTGTTTATGTATTTCATTTTTAATTTAATTCTTGTAAACGAGGCATCATTATGCTAATTCTCAACTTGAAGAGCCTAGGGTTAGAAAGGTTAAACGACTTTCCAAGTTACAAAAATGTGATTCATTTTTGGTAACTGAAATTTGAATAGTCTCTTTGGATCCAAATTTTATACTATATTCAATATACCATTTTTTTCTACACTTAAAATACATTTTTCAGCAAAGAGTTGTCTATTGATATTTATATCTTTGGGTATCACGAGAATTTTTGGCCTTTTATGATGAAATATATTAGGCAATGAGATAAAATTTTAGAATTAAATTGCTTTGAGACTTTCAAATTCCCATTGCTATGGAAATCATTTTCTCTGATAACAAAGCAAATATGTTAACTGGCTAATGCTCAAGGTTTTTCAGATTAAATTCTTTCCTTTTTCTCCATGGAGTATTAGTTATTTACTTTTGTTCTCTTCACCCATAGTAAATCTGTTAATTTTCTTGGTGATGTTTATTTAAATAATTGGTCTCCTAAATGAAAATGCAATTATTAACATGACAATTTTTCTCTTATTAAACATACACGCACACACACGCATGCACAGATTAAACTCATCATTTAGATTTCCATTACAGTATTATTAAAGAAAATTGCCATGCCATATTTAGGTTTGATACCATCTCACTGTTTTACTTCATATCTTTTTCTCTTCCAATCAAGGGTCCAATATTTTTGTAGTTTTAAACACTCTATTTTAGTTTTCCAAGATGTTATTTGTGATAACCTAAGATTAACAAAAGTTAGTAGTAATTAATATAATTCTTTGGTATTAAGAGAAACCACCTGCTTTTAAAATATCATAATCAAAGATATCATTTGATGAATGCTTATCACAGACACGTATCTGATTTATTCTAATTAAAATCCTATGTTTCATATATATTTCCCATTTTGCAGATGAGGAACTCCAGTAATTCATCCAAACAAAAAGTGATGTAGTCTGAACTCACACTCAGATCAAAATTCCTTAAGTATAGCCATTAAATTACATTATCTCCTACCAAGTTATTAAGTAACAGAATGAATGTGATCACAAATGTATGAAACATTCACAGTACTGAGTGAACAATTAGCTGGATGACCAAAAGAAATTATTTATTATTTCATTTATTACTGACAAACCTACATTTAGGAGAGCTACGAGAAACAGGGTGTGACCAGAATGCAATTTAAACACTGCAACCAAAAATATAAATTGGAGTTAAGACCACCTTATCATATGCTTAATTTATACAATTTTTATTACATAATTTTATATAATATATGTTATATAATTATATAATGTTTAGTGACAGCAGATCCCAATCTATTGAAATGGTACTCAAATAATTCCCCACGGAAGGCATCTAACCTTGACAGGACAAGAGTTTTCAAAAATCCAGTTTGCTCCATTAATGCAGCCATGAGCCAGCGTCAGCTTCATAACCATTTGGCCTCTGCTATGGCACAGAGTCGAAACTTAGAAAGGCCTCACACTTGCTGTCACACTATGCTCTCATCATCCTGCAATTCTCCATAAATTTTTAATACGGACACGCACGCTTTCATTTTGCCCTGGATTCTGCAAATTACAGTCAAACCTGTCCATGACTGTGATGTACAGTGGTAAATGTACTCATCGTGGTGTCTTTTTTATATTACTGTACAAAAGCACAAAATGAAATAATAATAATCTGATTTTTACCCCCCCAAATAAAGGACATTTAAAAGAAATAAAAGGGATATAATAAAAAGAATGGAAGAAAAAAGAATGTAACTACTTTTAGGTAGCAGATAATGGCAGATGTCTGTTCATGCTTGAATATGACTTGCACAGACATCTGGATTTAACCAACCTCATAAGATAAACATGAATTTGGTTTCTTAAAAGTTGTCTATTAAATATGTGCACACTCTTTCCCTATTCTCGTTGCCTGTCACTCTATTACTCAATAACTTCTCAAAATGTCCTATTTATTTTGCTTAGAGAATCTAGACTTTAACAGAAAATCGGATGCTTACATACTAAACGGTATAATTTAATTGAGGGAGCAGAATGAATAAGTGTTTTAACTGCAGGATGAGGGTCCACTATTACATCTCTCAGCCAAAAGAGACACAAGTAAAATTTCACGATATTTAAATTTTCATTTTTTTAAACAAATCTTCATTGCTGAGGTCTTCCAACTTTTCTCCAAAGAAATGTGGTACTTACAACATTCCTGGTTTTTAATATCACCTAGGGAGATATAAAGCCCAGCAGAAAACTGTTTTCTGTCAAAATTACAATTGGCCTGCATATTTTAGAAATTTCAGTTGCATTATGCAGTCTGATCAGGCTGGTCATTGACCAGTTACTCACCCCTATCAATTGCATTAGCATTTCACATGTCACTTTAAATTCCAAAGGTAACAAAAGTTTAAGAAGGTTAGAAAAGATTTAACCCTCTACTAAAAAGAAAGCGAATATTGCTGAATTACATGGAGAAGTTATCTTCCTCCTCTGTCCACTTTTGGTGATGATATTTAGAGGGTTTGTTTCCAGAAATTTTGCTTTTAAGTTTTAAAAGATAAAACCCACAACACTAGGAAAATTGAGTATCAGTTTCCATTGATGTGTCTGTCAGAAAGGAGGAAGAATTAGTAAATAAACTGTGAAATCACCCTGGTTCAAAGACAAACAAATGAGTGACACGTGTCACAGCAGCCACTAAGATGTTCCATTTGAACCTGCAGTGTCAGGTTGTCATCCAGCAACATAACCAAAATATGCAAGAGATGCTACTCTGATGGATAAACATGGAGAAGTTTACTACAGGCAGGAAATTCACTAAGTTCAAGTGAAAGAACTCAGTCACCCCTTCCTTCCTCTTAGTACTAGGGAAGAGGTGTTTTACCAGCCATTTGTTTGGAGAGTACTGGTCTAATATAGTTTGGATCAAAAATGTCCCCTCAAAAGCCCGTGTAGTAAAGGCTTGGGCCCCAGTTCACTGCACTATTGGGAACAGGCAGAATCTTTAATATGTAGAGCCTGGTTGGAGGAAAATATGTCATACAGGGCATGCCCTAGAAGGAGATGGAGATATTAGAATCCTGCTCACTCCCTCTCTCTCATTCTCTCTCAACTCTTGCTCTCTGTGTTCCTGCCAGATACACTGTGTCGCCAGACAGAAATCAATAGGATCTCTGAATTCACAACCCATAATAAATCTTTTTTCCCTTTAAATTGAATATCATCTCAGATATTTTGTCACAGTGACAGAAAGCTAACACATCTAAATTAACAGAACAGTTTAGTATATACATATCCCAAAGTCTTTTCTATTCTGAGTAGTATTTTGGCTGATCTTAACAGATAAGTCAATCATGTACTCGATTAAATTTTTAAAGTTGCTTTCTTGAAATCTGTCCCTTTTAATGAGATGGTTATTTTATCAGAAACACCCAATGTCAGTGGATTTGCTACAACGTGTAATTACATGGTGTTCAGGAAGTTCTTGGCTAAACTCGTACCTGTATGAAGACAGTGCTCAGCAGAGATAAGTAATACACTGTTGGGTTAAGTGTTGCAAGTGAAGAGCAGGGTGTGAATAAAACACACAATGTGAAAACATGAATTCGTGCATATATAATTGAGTGGTAGATAGAGACAGAAATGCCAGAAGGAATATGTTAGTAGAAAAAAAATGTTGTGTTCAAGTCAAGAATATATTATCAAGGAGACACATTAGCAGTAGCTGATTACCAAAATATCTTTTTAGTTTGCAAAGGAAAATTACCTCCAGGTAGCAGCTTGGCTTTCTATATGCTATCTCATAGTTACATGGTCTGAACAGTTCCCTATTTCTCCCTGTGATCTCAACAACACAAAATTATCAAAACAAAATAGCTCTCAAAAGTTGTTTGTTCCTTAGTATGGTCCTGAGCCAAGTTATACAAAATAATCATTAAGACTCTTAGACAATGAATCTCATTGTCATCTGTGGTGGCCCCCAGGGAGCAATTTATAGTGTCACTAGCAACATTTAAACACATTTTGCACTGACAAGAATTGTTGAGAGACCATGATGATTTTCCTCACAACCTCATTGTTCTAAGACAAAGAAAGATTACTCTAAAATTAGAGATCCTGATTTATTAAAAAAAAAAGTGAGGGAATTGTCAGAATTGTCAGACTTCTGCAGGCTGAAACATCTCATTGGTATTCAGAATATTGCTTTATTCTACAAATTTTATTTATCGTCTTGCAAAGTAAGGACACAGTAGAAATAAAGGAAACAATAACAGCCAAGCAAAAAAAAAATGCAGGTGAATTTTTTAAAAAAATTTTTATCCTTCATTGGTAATTAGGAAGAGAGTCTCTATGAGTTAAATATGTTACTTTGAGTTGCAGTAAAAAAAGAAAATGTTCAACTTCATTCTTACAATACTCCCTAAAAAGTAAGCAAGACAGAAACACTTTTTTTTGAGACAGTGTTGGTGAATTGCTAAATTTCTCAGACTGGGCTCAAATTTACAGTGTTCTTACTCGGCCTCCCAGAGCTCTGGGATTACAGGTGTACACCACCATCCCCAGTTCGTACTTCCTTACTGAATAAATATGCGCACTTACGTGAATGACTGAGAAACAGAAAGATAATTGGTTACCACTGTAGAAATATCTTCATAGCATATAACCAGGTAAGTTGAACTGAAATACCAAATATACACATGACAGGCTCATATATGAATACACACACACACACATATACTCACATCCTGAAGTCATGCTTTTGTTATCAGATGAATGGTAATAAAATAGTCTGTTTCCAAAAAAAGTTCACAATGTAATATATAGTCCAGAATTCTACATTGAGTAAAATAATATTTATAATTTATGACCTGTTTCATTCTTTTGAAGTTTAAACATTGTTCACAAAATTACACACATAAACAAAGCTGAAAATATTTGATAAAAAAAAACAAATACATAATTCTACAAGTAGTTTTCTGGGGTCGTTAGTTACAGGTATATATGAAATGGATATGCAGAGGTAAGGGACTTTTGGAGCCACTTGGCCAAAATCTCCCAGAATGCATAGTTAGAGATTAAAAGATAGCATACTGGACTGCAGGTCACAGTAGGATCAAAATACATTGCCTTAAGGAATGAATG
Source organism: Cuniculus paca (assembly GCA_004365215.1). NCBI lineage: Eukaryota > Metazoa > Chordata > Mammalia > Rodentia > Cuniculidae > Cuniculus > Cuniculus paca. Next base: position 5,807 of record RJWT010033706.1, read on the forward strand.
CTCTGGCCATCCTCCTCCCCATACTTCGATTCATCATTTAGATTGGCCCTAGGGTCAGTTGTATAAAAGACCACCCTGTCCTTTCCCTTTCCTCTACATGAATTCCTCCCCAGATGCTCTTCTTTTTTCCTTTACCTTGCTTACTTGTTCTAACAATAGAAAACCAGAGAAGCTTCAGTTCAGAGCTGTCTTTTTGAGACTCTCTCTTGCCCAGGTGTCTTGGCAAAGGCAGTCCATCTGAGCCTCCTTGGAGTTTCAATTAGACATTCATCCCAAGTAATTTTTCTTCCTTTAAGCTGTGCCACAACCATGAACTGTGACATAGTTTCACTTCAAAAAATTCTTGGTATACATTTGTAAGAAAGAGAAAATAGATATTAGACCATATTAACAATAATATATACCTCATAATATTTTAAGGTAGTAAATGCAATGCACCCACATAGTGCCCAGAACACAATAGGTACTCAATATGCTGTAGTTTTCTCTCTAGGTCACCATTTATTGGCCTTCATGTCCTAATATAAGCCCCATTAGTTAGGAGTTTATGAATTTCTACTTGCTGTGATAAAAATTGTGATTTCTGATACAGACAGTCAAAACTACATCATCCTTCACTTCCCTAATGGGAGAGCTCTTGAAACTTTCTATCAGAGACAAATCTAATCTTCTGGCAATCAACATCTGGTGGCTCACATTTTACAGCACAGGCAAATTACAGTCATGTTATCATGTGCAGTAATTATAACAGTAAAAAAGGACATAAATGAACTTATGCTATTCATGATGTTTAGGAGAGATAGATCTTTCTTCTTTTAATAGTGAAAACTCTATAAGTGAGGATATTAAAATGTATTGTGCAATGGAATCATTTGGCCTGAGAAATTATTTTTTTCTTCACTCTTTGCACCCTACATATGGTGGCTGAGCCTTCTGTTAATCTGTGTGTTGTTTTCCCATTCTTTTTTTAACTTTGCAAGTTATCATCAGTATATTAATCCATTAGTAAATTCATAGTTAAAAGTGCCAGGAGGCAGAATAGGGGAACAGTGACAGATAGGAATGGACCAAGCACAGAGAGAGGCCCCATGGTTACACCTTCATGACTCACACAGATGCGCTCAGAAGTACACACTGCCAAACCTCCAGGCAGAACCCAAAACCATCGAGTTGACATAATCAAATTTAACCATCATTCAATTCCTAAAAAAAAAAGAGGAAAAAAAAAAACTGTGACAAATTTCCTCAAGAAGTAGAGTCCTTTTACTTCTAGGTTGTTGCTTTTCTTTGTACTTTATTGCATTAATAATGGGACATCAATTATAAAGACATAATAACTACACAGTATCCTAGAATGCAGTATAAAATCAAGTACAATTTCAAGTCATTTGTGACTCTGTGGCCTGGCTTAGCCATATCACGTTCCCTCAGGAAGTTTTATGTTTCACAGATATATCACCTGCAGTTCATTAACAATGGTGCTTGATCTCATTTTTTGATGTGGGCTGCATGTGGCTCTAGACTATTTCATTGCTTCATTGAGAAAATCAGGTTTTATGTATCCTCTTAACTAATGGCACAATTTCTAGAAGACTGACTTTCCCTAAGACTTAAATCTATCTAAATTATATGACTATCAACCTCAATCAATTTGTCAAATGTCAGGACTTTGGGGAAAAAAGAATGAGTAGCAGAGTTATATGACTTCACAATATCATAGCACATTCCAAAGTGCACGAGAATATGTACAAAAAGTAGACTCTTCTGTCTTTGTTCTTCTTTCCTCTTTCAATTCTTTATTTTTCCTCACTCATTCTACTTCATTCTTCCTTTTACAATACCCTTTCTTCCTTCATAGGAAGGTAGTAAAATGGGTGTTAATAATCTTTTCTGTTTTTTCCCAAAACCTTCTCTGGTGATTTTTCTGCATGCTTGTTTTTGACAATCATTTTTAAAGAATAACATTGTTACATAACCACTTATCCTTCTATTTTTCTGAGGGGGATAATAAAGCCTAAAACATGTCTGTGGTTTTTCTTATTTTCCTAAATAAGTAATTTACAGAACTCACTTATTTAGCCAAATTTAATTGCTGGTGTTAGCTAGACAATTGAAAATGAATTTTAGCTAATTATACTTGAATTCTGAGTTTTTCTTATTTTCTGAAGTAAGAGATTTTCCTAAATAAGAAATTTACTGAAATAACTTATTTAGCCAAATTTAATTGCTGGTGTTAGCTAGACAATTGAAAATGAATTTTAGCGAATTATACTTGAATTCTGAATATTAATGGAAGACTATTCATTGGACTTACCCTTAGTATGGTTAAATGAACTATTCAAGACTTCATCACTGAAATATCTTATACTTTATTTATGTTAGCCACTTTATATTTAGTTGAGTCAGTTATCCTCGGTTTATTAAACCTAAATTAACTGTAAGAATAGCTAGTACTGTTTTTATATTATTATTACCTACTGCTTTTGAATACAGACTGTATGCCATGTATTACTTCAATGTTTACAATGAACTAAAGATTGATATAATTCTCTGAATATTCAGATGAGACTGAAGTCTCTGAAATACAAACAATTGCTTTACATTTGCAAAATTAGCAAGCAGTTCACCTGGAACTTGAATTTCAAGCCATCTCTTTAGTAACTCTACTACCATGTGAAATTTTCCCTGGACTATTAGGAAATAGCATGCTATAATTTCTTGTAAGTTTCTCTACATTAAATACACCTGTGTTTAAAGAGAACTCTATGTATGAAAGTACATAAGGGCTTTATTTTACTATATACAATGATTATTTGTTCAGCAATTATTGACTCAAATACTAATTTCTGTAGCTAGGAAAAATGAACTCAGTACTTTGGCTAAGATATTTCCCATTAATTGTGAAGTTGCCTTGGATAGATATGTGGTCAGCTTTGTGCATAATGTCATGAACTTGAAACAACCAGTGCTGATGATTACAAGTGATAAACAGTAACAGGGCATCATGAAGTGATACAAGTAAATGACTTACCCATGTGTTCTCTGCAGGAGTGAGGAGGAGGGAATCCCTGATTTGTGTTGATTACCATGGTGTACATATTTACCTTATGGTGCACTGCCAGTCAACAAGGTGACATCACTAAACACAAAGTTGCAAAGAGATGATTTACAAGCCAAGTCTAGCAACACCACTGGATGGTAACTTAATTTACAGTGCACAAAAAATAAATTCACAACACCTGATTAACCTCAAGGTTTATCATTTTTATTATAGAAATTCAGAGAGTAGTAGCCTTGGTAAATATTATACTTTATTAATTGCAGTACTGTTCTGATCATTTCATTATTAGTCTGTTAATTTATGAAGTGTCTGCTTAAGAAAAATGTCCATAATTTCACCCAGAAAATTGTCAGTAGTTTGATTCTGAATTGTCATTATTCTCAACACAGCTCTGGGCCTAGATTGCTTTATTTTCTTTCTTTCTTTTACTTTTTACCAGGAAATACAGTTGGGTAGGCTTTGGAAGCAGGGTGTAAAGAAAGGGAGGTAAAGATGTGAAGTAGGCATCAGTATAATTTATGCAAATGAATATTAATGCAGGCTGCATGTGATTAGTCTGGTTTAAATGAACTAGTTCTTCCCAGTTACAAATCCATTAAATGCAGGAACTGGAGTGATAACTGAGTCTCTATATATCAAACTCTGCAAAATTGTAGAAACTACTTACAAATATAACACTTTGAAATGAGCATAACTTCATGACGCCACAATGAAAAAGGAAAAAATATCAGTAATCCTTGTATTGGTTAACAATAAAGGGGAGAGGGTAGGAATCTTCCGTATAAAAGGCTCTAAATCTTTTGAGACAAGCACAACTCCTGTTTCGACCCCGAAGCATTAATGTTCTTTCAGTTGAAACTGCCTCACAATGATGTTCTAGATTCTCATTCTTTATGACCCCATAGGGAGTCCAACTCTAACCCAATTAGATAAAAATATCCACTCCTCTATTTTAACAGGACCCAAGCGAATACAACACAAAATGTACTTTAGTCACTTTAAAAGCCCGCAGGGAGGTAGCATGGTCCCTTGCCTTCCATTTTCTCTTTTGAAAGTTTGGCTGTGGAATAATAAAAAATAAAAAATAAAAAAAAAGTGAGTGTCTGGCACCACCAGTTACTATGAGGTAGGTCGCTCTATCTTGGATCTGCCTGTAAGTTATTATTTTTCCAGGAAAAATTATCATGTCAGAGAGGAGCACTCAAAGGTATCCTCTGGAAAAAGGAAGTTGCAGTAGAAAGTTGCAGGGGAAGAATATAAAAAGCAAGCAGTTGCATTCTGACAGATGTGTGCAACAAACTCAAACTTTCTTTTCATATTCTATCCTTGGGGAGAAGTTCATCTTTGTACTGTCATGGCACAGTAACTTGTACTAATAGGCTGGTATTCCTGTGTTAAAACTCATCCTCTGTCACAAAGTAGGCACAAATAGGGACCTTTGCTTGTGGAGAAGCTCAAACTCTCAATCTGAATTATTTTACCCTTCCAATGGCCGTCATGGGCTATTGCAGACTGGAATGATACTCCTAAAATGAGTGTTCCCCTAATATTTTGGAAAGTCTTTCCATATGGTACTTATTTATTGCTACTCAATGAAATCAGCACCATACAATGAACTCTGATATAGACACATGCACATGCACATACACACACACACACATACACACATGCACACACACACCTTGAGAGCTTGGTATGATGTCAAAATACACTATTTATTAACTTGGTCACTATGAAGAAAATATCCAAACCTTGATAGTAGAAAACCCTGTCTGTTTTCTATCAAGCAAAATAGAAATAACACATATTGTCAAACTCATAGAAGTTCCAGCAAGTTCAATAAGGTAATGAAATTGAGATATTTAATAAATTAGCTTCAAAATGTCAAAGAATTGTAAGTTTTACTGTCATTTGCATTAGGTATATAAACTCATATCCTGTGCTTTAAATATATAGAAAATAACAGGATAAAATGATAAGCCTTTCTTGTAAATGATGGTTGCACACACAAAGATCAACATATATGCACATATCCTGTTTGTGATCTACAGGAAAAAAGGGTCTGCTTCATTGTAGCTCACTGCTTCCCCACATAGTAATCAGAAGTCTGTTATGCATATAGGGGTACAGGAAGTCTTTGGTGCAAAGACTGATGGAAGTAAAAAGAAACTTGAAGTTCCTTTTTGAAAAAATAAATTCCATGGTAACATTATTCTTGGATTTAATTATCAAGAGAAATTTTGCTTCATCAAGCTTTAGATAATGAGGTAATTTGATGTAATACAAGAATGAATGAAGAAATTCTTTATAATCAATGTCCAGCTTACATGATACCAAGATGAATATTTTACCTATAAATTACTATAAATGTTACTAATTTTAATACAATGTATCTAATTATAATTCTAATTCGTTGTAATTGAATGACTGACAAATATTGCTTCCTTCTAAAAGCTGTAAACAGTTCACAATATACAGTTTTAATTCTAAAAGAAAATGGTATTATGACAACATCTACATTTGAAATAATGGCACACTCAAAGATATTCATGTAAAACTGCTGATGCAGCTGGTGATTTTTCTGGGTTTTGTGCTTATTAGTATCAAGAAATAATAGGATATTGCTAATACACTAAACCTTCAAATGTTCTAAACCATGTGACGTGCCTTGAATAATATAAAAGGTATATGGAAACACCAAAAAATGGAAGAACCAATACCTTAGATAGCTTTGTAAACTGCTATATCTCATTTAATTTAATGATAATGGATTTTCGATAAACAAATCCCATAACATAGTGCTATTTACATGACACCCTAGAATGAATATTTCTTCTTAAAACTTCATTATATTTTAAATGTTACTTTTGTCAATATTTAGGTTTAGAGACAATCTCATCTCATTACCAGTTCCTAATATTTAGCACCAAAATTATTCATAAATATCTATGGTGAGTAATAAACGTTGCAGCTTACATGAAAACATGACATGATATTTTGTTTCAAGATTTATTCTATTTATTTCAAGGTTTATTCTATAATTTTAAAATACCATCAAATAATCATGCAAACCAATGATTCTCTGTGCATTTTAATACTTGAGGATTTCATTTCTAATTACAAATTACTATTGTACTGGTAGGGGTGAGGCATCAGATTCTACACTTCCATAGCTCCCAAAATGATATGAATTGCAGGACTTGCTACTGATCTCTGACTTGCATTTCATATAACAAGAATCTAAATGATCCCAGAGTAAATGACAATGAATTTACATTTTTGAAATTTTATGTTCTGTAAGGATGTATTGAGTTGGTAATGAAGCAGAAGAAAAAGTTCTGATGCAGCAATATGGAATTTGACATTTACAGAACATCTTGACTTGCTTACTTAATCATTCATTCAGTCATTGACCAAAATGCTGGGCCAGGAATAACTTCATCCTCTACTGATTGTTGCAAGACTTTAGGAGAGTAAGATGTCAAAAAGCTAGAATTTCTTCAGTATAGCACACCCAAAGTGTCAGTTTGATCTCAGGATGGCACCAAAACCCACAATGAAAGGAAAGGAAAAAATAAATACACAGATTTTATAGATCAGTGCAAATAATTACTTTAATAAAATTACTAGTTTTGTTTAAAGTCTACTTCTTCTAATCAACATACCAAACCACATCAAATTATTAATATAAGAAAAATGTTTGCATTCTTGGTTCCTACATTCTCTTAAGCATCTCAAGAATAAAACGTTAAATGTAATAATTTGAACTCCAAATAACAAGTTTACGAGCCCCACTGTTAAACTGGTTCCCAACCATAATGTGCATGTTATATACATATGTATGGGGAGGGGCGTAAATTTCTACAAAGGAAAAGTATGTTATCTAAGCAAAAGATGTCTCTTTTTCCCTAGAATACTTTCGAGTGCAAACAGTGAAAACTCACCTCAATTTAGATTAAACTAGAAGGCAGATTGATCATAAGGATATTTGGATGTTTTAGAGTGTCAAGAATGGACTACAATAAGGAACAGGCACACTTGGAATAAAGAATCTTGAAAATTGTGTAGTTTTCATTTGATTTTTTTTTTGAGTAAGGGTTATTTTTTTTCTTAATGCATGTAGCTTTCACTCATAACTAGTAGAAAAAAAGTGGGAAGTCACTGGCCTCTGCTGCTAAATTCTTATCTTATTTTTCAGGAAAACATTCATGGGAGACTAGAGTCTCTTAATTTCCAATTTTCTGGGAAGGGATTTGATTGCCTGAGGTAAATTTGTCCCTTTATGAATCAAATAACCGTGGGTAGGGAATTTGGTCACATCTGCACCCAGCTGCCCAATACTGTCATATGGATAGAGACATGCTACAAAAGAGAAAGAAGATCAAAAGTCAAAACACTCTTCACTGTATGTGGTGGGCATTGTATGGCTGACTTTTTAGCATCCATTTCAACCACTGCAACAGCCAAATAATTTGGGTGTGAAGGACCTGAATTTCATAAGACTGTGAGGCACTTAAGTCTATTTCCATGATTCTATTTGCCTTGTCAATTGTTAATTGAACATTAGAGGTTATGAAAATATTTGGGTCAGTGGGAGAAAGGGCTCTCTAAAGAAATGTTACCTCATTCTAAAGGAAAAAAAAATGAACATCACATTCAGTCTCGAAGTGAAAGGGATAATAATAGATACATTGAGAGGGCATTTCCCTTAAAATGCCTTTGCCAACATTGAGTACAAACCATGCAGATTTTCTTTTATCAACCTGATTGTTTAAAAATGACTTATCATGTTTCATATCTTTTCATATATTGATATATCCCCTAATATATGAGCAATAATTCAAAGCAATTGAAGGTGATTTTCTGAAGTAAAACTTTTTTTTGCCTTATTTTCAGAGGCAAAAGTCAAGTCTCAGTGTTTAATGACTAGTAGTGCACACAAGATAAGCAGAGACACATGTAAAAAAAA
>RJWT010033707.1:0-13828 GCA_004365215.1 Cuniculus paca
GCTGTTCCCCAGAACAGGATCCAGAAAAAAGGGCAGGGCTGGACTGTCCCCAGCAAATCTGGTGTTATGAGGGAGTGCACAGATCTGCCCATAAGGGTCAAGATTATTGGAGGTGACATGTGGGATATTCAGGCTTTATTTTTAGTTGAATGCTTCTAAATCTGGGAAAGCCTTTAAAAGTAAGTTATTTTTGATTCAGTGGGATACTTGGCTGCTAAAACATTTCACAGATTTGTGTGTGTACATATGCATGCATATGTACACACACTCATCCACATAGAGTGACATTACACATACATTTTTATACACATAATTATAATAACCCTTCAAAAGTAGATGATCCCTACTAATTTCGTACTTTCTTGACTATTTCAACACATAGTCGTCTTTTTAAATATTACTCCTGTAAGCTAGCAAGTTATGTCAAATGATTCATGATGTGTTTTGTTGAAGTTCAGAAGGATAAATGGAGTTATTTCCAATCTCGAGCAATTTTGTACATTATTTAGCAAAGACCATGTGCATGCCTGTAGGTTTTTAGTTTTTAATTCAAGGAACTAAAAAAAAGGAACCCAGATTTATGAACTAAATTTCTTCATTCAGGTAAATGTCAAAATTGAAATTGGCATTTGAAACACTAGATTTAAGCCGTCACGTGGTTTTGAAAAAAGTCTTGGAAAATCAAAACTACTGAATTGCCCATATTACTGGAAGTTGTTCTGTCTGTGTACGGTTGTACGAGCTTTCAGTTTTATTTTCCCTCAGTGAATCTTTACTACTTATTTGTATGTCTCTGTCTTCTAGCCTCTCTTGCTGGGTTGCTGTATGCATTTATTTCCACCAGTCTTTGACTAATTGTCCCAAACACACACACACATCCCACAAGCACATGCGTGCACATGGGCACAGTCATGTATACTCATTTCCTTTGCTTCTTTCTTTCTTTCTTTCTTTCTTTCTTTCTTTCTTTCTTTCTTTCTTTCTTTCTTTCTGGTCTCCTTTATTCTCATTTCCCTTACATCGCTCTGTCTCTATCTCACTTGTCCTTTTCATTTTCTCTTTCTTCCTTCAAATTTCTGGCTTACATGTTCATACTACAGAACAGAGGATATCTGTATTTTATTCATCTCAGGACTAATTACACCTTTATGTATCCTGGCCTTCATTTAAAGCCCTTCTAAATTAACTCCATTCTATTTATGTGCCCCTGTTTGGCCCTGGTCTGAGTGTTTCTGAGGGTGATTGACCCCCCAAAACAAAGATACTCCCAACTCATCATTGGTTAATGATTTTAACTTTAAAATACTTGTAAATAAACAAGACCATTTTCATTAGTAAAGATTTGCCTGCCTCCAAAACATGAATAGGAACTTGGGCTCTGATAGGTTTGGTGTGTAGATGCATAATATAGATAATATTTTAAATTGTCTACAACAACCTTTCTCCCCTTTGAGTTGCCTGGCTAATTCGCATGAACTCAGATTTAAGTACACGTATGAAATATTAATTACCTTTGTTATTTTTGTTCTGGAGTAACATTTTAAAGTACATATTACAATAAATATCAGTTATGCCATTTTGATGTTCCCATTCAAACATGAGAGCTAAAATGAAATTTTATCTGTGCCTGCATACTGGTTTTGCAAAATGTAAAGTTCTTATTTTGTTTATTAAATAACTGCAATTGACTTTGAAGTTCATCATGTATGACAATTATTCATTTCTCCTTTTCTTAGAAGTGTGTATACAAGTATTCTATTTCTCCTCAATTACGGAAAGTGCTGGCACACTGCCTAGAAGATATGTAACAGATAGCTGGTAGCCTCTGGGAAGTTCTAGTCATAAGGTCAGGGAGAAGATACCCAGGATGTCAGTCCTCACAAGATTGGCAAAGACATAAACCAAATAAAATATGTCGTTAATTAAGTGGTGAACTTTCTTCATCTTTCCTAGAAGTGATTTGAAAATACTGATGCTCTTTGACTTATGATGAGATTACATCCTGATAAACTCACCTTAAATTGAAGATAGTGTGTGTTGAACATGCAATTAATATGTGTAATCTACAAAACCTCTTAGTTGCACCCTGTAGATTGTCAGTTGTTCACCTTGGGACCATGTAGCTAACTGTGCACTTGCAAAAACTGCACAGCATCCTGAGAAAGATCGTATCATGTGGCACTAGCCTAGCAAAAGATTCAAAATCAAAATTCTAATTATGGTTTGAATCAAATGCATATCACTTATGTACCACTGTAAAGTCAAAAAAGTATTAAGTGGAACTATCATAAACTGGGGACTGTCTGCAATACGAAGATACCTGTATTTAAAAGTTTTGCTTGATGTTTGTGGCATATAGCACTTTCCCTCACGGGAAGAGTGAGCAGGTTAGTTTCTCATCTAGGGATTTGCAGTCTTGTAAACCTAACAGAGGCGTGTGAAATTAAAAAGGAAAGGAGAGCAAGCACTTTTTGACAATCCTCCCTTCTGCCCCCAACCCTCTTCTCCCACCTCTGTATTTAAGCAACCTCTCAGTGTTTACGTTAGCCATTTCTTGCAAGCACAATTGCTATTTGAAATTGGATAAAATAATATGTAGGGAAATTAAGAGGGAACACTTTATTTTCTTCTGAAATTAGGTATCTGTGAATGTGCAAAAACAAAATGTGTGTGGTTTTATACACAAAATAATGTGAGAATTGTTTATATTTTGTATGGCTAAGCTGTGGCTGCACATTAACTAAATTGTCCACTCTATCTATAGACAATTAAAGTATGATAGTACATTACTTAAGTAAAAGACATTATTTTTGGATAAAATATATTTATAATATTTATGTTTTATAGTGTTTTCCAAATTTTGGTTTATGATTGTATATTTTTCAGTCAATAGTGGAATAGTTGATGTAAAAAAAAACTTTGGTTTGTGTAAAAATTTAATCATTTTTAAAACTACATTGTTAGTCTATATTCTTGGGACCAATCAGTTAACAATGTCACGGTCATTTGGCCTATCTTTGTATGAACTAGTCAGGATTTCTTTACTCACATGTTACTGGGGACTTACCCCTGTTTTTTTTCTTCACTGTCTTGCAAAAGCACACTTCAATGGCAAAGGGAGCTGGCCTAGAAGCTCACATGAGTCAGGGGTATGCCAGCTCCATCCCTCTGTGTTTAACGGGTTGCTTTGATGCATCTCCTGGAAAAGGCAATTCCTCATATTCCTGTTTCTACTGGCCTTGTTTATTATGTTTATATCTGGATGGGTTCAATATCAGTAAACACGTTCTGCACATCTTATTAAGACAAAGACCCGAAGAAACAGTCTCTGTTCTCTTATAGACAATCCAAGTTACTGAAGGAAGCCATTGTAATTCAGAGTGATCTGTTTTATAATCCAGGTAAATGCCAAGTGCTGTAGAGGAATAGGAGCCATGTGTTTGACAGTGTGGCTAGAATGACATCATCAAGGAGGATAGTCACCCAGCACAGAGGGCAGATGGAAGTTTGTGGGAAACTTTTCAAGTTGACATAAACATTACCTCATGTTTCAGAGAAAGCTTCTTATTATCTGTCTTTTTATTTTTAGTGCAGTATGGTTTTTAATGGCTTCACTATTTAAGAAAAAACTGTTGTAGATGTTAAGCAATTAATTCGTCATTCATAAAACTTAATCTCAATTAAAGGAGAAAAAAAGCATCTATTAGCTCTGGGCTTCTGGAGAAACATCTCTCCTTTTATAAACCTGATATTATCAAATAACCTTGCCAATGGAATCAGTGTTCCATGACAGCAAACCAACCATCGATAAATAGCAACAACTTATTAGATGCTGAATTTATGACGAGTAATCGGAGAAGCTTAAATTACAGGTTTACTATCGGACACACCTCGGTGTGACAGAGCTTTTGTAAACATGAACGTGGCCACAAAGCTTCTCAGACATCTCAGGGATTATCCTGGCAGAATGAACAGCAGCTTCACAGTCTTCACTGCATAAAAGTAAATTTGTCATTTTCTGTGTTCTGGTGTCTCTCTTAGGAATCATGAGGCCCATTTCAAATGGATGCACAGAGCTTGGGACTTTCCTCCAGGGTCCTGTCTTCTGATTTCCTAAAGATGCAGTGCAAGCAGATGTATACAGATTGTTTACATATCCCATAGCACAGTGTGCTAGGGCAAAGGACTTCAGGAAGGAAAGTGACTCTCCTCTCAAATTAAAAAAATTAGCTCAGAGAGTACAGCATTTCACCAAATGTGACATCGTGTCTGAGGGGGAAAGACTATGACTATGCAATTGTCCAAATGCTTAGCAGAAATGATTTAAAGATTTAGGATAATCTGTTCATCTTGTAAGAGGCACAGTGGGAAAATGGTGAGAACTTAACTTCTTAAGGCATAATATTAAGATTATATTTCCTTTGAGTACGATTTCAATGAGATTTACCTTAGATCACTGTAAGTAAGCTTGCATATCTATTAGAACACAGGAGAGGAATGTCTGGCCCGTCTGCCTCCTCTCCCACCTCCTCTGTCACGTAGGGTCAGTATTTCTCCTTTAAATCTAATTGCATGTTCTCCTGTCAGTTACTGCTGTCTTCTGTATTTACTTTCTGTCTTTTTAGATTATGAACTCATGACAAACAGAGAATGTCACAGACTTTCATGGTTTTTAGTATAATGATCTGATAATAGGTCACTGAAATCTGTGAATTTTTTTACACTTTAAAACTGAGTATATGATGTTAAAGACTCACTGTGAATGGATATCCTAATGGAGCTATATGACAACCATTGTCCAAGAAATTTGCTGCATTGTCACATACACTAACATGTTTTTCACCATCAAACAGCAATAGCTATTAGTCTTCTAAATGGATTATCATGAATTGTGTCCTCACCTTCTTGCTTCAGAGGAGATCAAGAGCAAACCTACCTACCTCAGCCAAAGCCATGTCTCCTGTAGGCTTTACCTTCCTCTTCCTCTCTCAGGGTTGCAGGAGAAAATTATGTGAGCAGAACAAAGCCTGCAGGAGGAAGTTTAGCCATGCTTCTCAAGATTTGCTTGTCTTTATCAGTGGATGTCAAGGGCAATCTCCTTATTCACCAGCACATCCAGGCTTACCATACCCAGTTGCACTGCCGGTACCTGCCTTCAGACCCCCAGGGCTCATCTTACCATGCCCTTGTCCCTGGTTAGATTACCTAGGAGATAGATTCAGAGACAGGAATTTGTATGTATGATGTTTTAGGGATGTGCTCTTGTGAACATTACCTGTTAGGTATAAGAGAGGCAGGATGGGCAGAAGAAGTTGAACTGCAGTGCAGGTGAATGGTAATGCAGTTGCAACAGAAACCTGAACCCACCCTCAGTTTGGGGTTAAATGGCTGAGGACAATTCTCGTAAATATATTTAGCCAAGGTCTGCTAACTCTCATCACTCTCAGCAGGTGGAGGAAATGAGCACCCTCATCCTGAAGGGAGGAAAGGGCAGCGGCATTCCATAGTATCCACCTCAGTTTACGCCTTCACAGCTCAGTCTACACTCTCGCAGCTCAGCCCACTTGCTTTGTGTACTTAACTCATTGTTTACCTACTCTTCCTCCCATTCCCTTCATCCTTATCAAGCACTTCTGCTGTGCTAGGTGGGCTTGCTCACATGTGGCATGACTCAGACCTTTATGTCTGAAGCCTCCTGGCACCACAACCTTCAGATCCTCTGGCTGCTGATTTATTGATTTGTTGTCAAATTTCAATCAGGAACATCCAAGAGATACCTCAGTGGACCATGTGGGTGCCAAATACGGTATATCCTTTCCTATCTCCAGTGTCTGGTAGAAGCCCTGTTATTTCCAGTGATCGGGGTGAATGACTCTTGCTAGGATAGTGACACTTTTCCTTGCTTGCTGATCTCTCAGCACAAGGAACCCAAGGAAAAGGTAGTCAGAGCTTAGATTTAAGAGGACATTTGCTCTGTCCCTTGGTAGAAACCTTTTCTGTTTCAGAACCAGGATCTTCAGACCCACAGAACCTAGATTTAGGGGTAGGAAATGTACAAATACTTCAGACTGATCACTGGGAGTTATGGTAACCAAATCATTCCATATTTTAAAATTATTGTTGTTTGTGATGGTGCTGGTAGTAGTAGTTTGTGTTTTGTTTTGTTGGGACTGTGTCTCCTTATGTAATACAGACAGGCCTTGAACTTGTTTTATAGCTCAACCTAGACTCAAACTCGTGAGTCTCCTGCTTCAGCCTTGAAAGTGTTAGTATTCTAGGCATGTGCCACCACATTCACCTCTTTTTACTATTATTTTACTTATTAGTGTGTATTCATATACAAATAAATTCATTATACAAATTCACTGTGACATAAACTAAGCTATTTCTAATTCAACCTTTCAGTTCTTGGATTGACATACTTAAGTTATTAAGGATGTAGCATTATATAACGATCTTTGAGAGCATATTACTCACAAAGGTCCCTAATCTTCGCAAGGTACCATCTCAAGTTAGCATCTCAGATATGTCTTTAAGAGGTCATTCTTCTTTTTTATTTTACTTTATTTCATTTATTTTTTGGTACGGGGAATTGAACTCAAGACCTTGTGCTTGCCAGGCAGGCACTGTGCCGCTGAGCTACATCCCCAGTCCAAGAAGCCATTCTTCTACTCCATCAGGCTAGCAATTTCTGGGCTGTGTGGGAAAGCAATAGTATCAGTGAATCTTATAATTATGTCCCTGTGGTTATTTTCCTAATTGGATCCTTTGATCCTATGAAATGTATGAGGACTTTTTGTTGGTGGAGCAAACATTCTGAATACCCTCACAGAGCTTCACACACTGGCTGAGACTCTGAAGGCAAGGAAAGCAAACTCATATCCAAAGAATATGTGAATTCCAGTCAAAAGGAATTGCCCACCCCCGTAGCATGGTAAGAATCCTGTGGCTGGCTGCTTTCCTCATGAAATGCTGCTGTATCTGGGGAATGAACATATGTTTCTTTCATGAATGATGGAATATTGGGTTACAGGAGTAGCTACATCAGTCTTGGTAGGATCTTGTGCTACTGGGTTCATTAGCTACCTCAGTCCCTGCCATTAAGGGTAGTCCATCATTAGCACTATTGGACCAGCCCTGGGAAAGCTGAACACAGAGACTAGACGGTTTCACCTGACCAGGTCATTCCATGTTGGTGGGAGTTGAATGTCTTTTCCATTGTGTGTTCTGTTGTTATCATGCAAGATTAAGACCTCTACACTTTATCCTAACTCTCTTTAAGCCCACTTACATGCCTTTTCCTCAGACTTTCTTGTCTTTGATCCTTCAGCTAAATTGTTCATCTCCCTATCCCTACCTGACTACCTAAGCTATTCATTTCACTCATGAGTCTACTGTCCTGTTCATACAAAGTGAGAACAAGATGCACTGATGCTCTGTTTGTAGCTCTGCCTATTGGGAAGATTTCTTCTCATCATACTTTGAGAACCATGCTTTAAGTGTTTACCCGTTAGACCCTTTGTAGATTGCATTCAGACATGGAGCAAACCTGTGTAGAAGCTGATCTGACATGTTTTCTTCCTGTGTAGCTGTTACGCAGGAGTCCATAAGTAAGCCCTGCCTGTGGGAGGTAAGAATGAGGTGCTGCCACCACAAGGTGGGTGTAAGAGGGACTGGGCTTCCTGCTCTTCTGCTTCACCTCTTTGTCTAGACTTGCTTCAACCTAATTTGGACCTTCCATTTTATAATAGATTGCTTCAGACCTGCTTGACATTATGACTTGGAGAATGTAACAAAATTCAGTTCATAATGGTCAGCTCTGACCTCATGGTGAAAGATTCTGTTTCTACCAAGGCTGTTTCTCTAGTAGTATGCAATTCTCTGCTGCAAACAGCGTGACCTTGCTTCAGTACTGTATGGATCTTCATTGCAGTTCTTTCACTAGATTTTGCCATAAATTCCACAAGCATTTTCTTCCTACCATAGTACCTCTAAACTAACCATCAGCCTTACCAGGTTGTGTGGTCCAGTAGTAGGAAATGTGAGATCGATAATTTGTCTTTATCGTAAATGGTACATATCAGGATGTATCCGCCCACTGAGCTCCTTAGCACCTCACTGATATGATGTGGACCAAGTCTTTGTTGTATTATGCTCTGCCTCTCAAACTCAAATGTTTTGCCAAGGCCTCCAAAACACTTACCACTTCTTGTTTATTATCCTTATTTGCATGATGTCGTCAATAGAAGCTACTAATGTGATTGTCTGTAAGAGATGTGGATGATCCAGGTCCCTTCAGATTATACCATGACAGAAAACAGAGGAGATAATACAGCCCTCAGCAAGACCACATGTATGTGTTGAATATCATCCCTCCAAAATGCTTGAGACCAGAAGAGTTTCAGATATTTTCAGATCTTGAAATATTTGCATATACATAATGAGACATTGTGGAGATTGGACCCAAGTCTAAAAACAAAATTCATCTATGTTTACATATCTTATATGTATAGCCAGAAAATAATTTTATACAAAAATTTTTTGTCTGCTCATGTTTTAAGCTTTTTTCTCTAAAAGCTATTGACCTATCACAATGTTAGATGTAGAATTTTATACTCATAATGTCATATTGGTGCTCAAAACGTTTCTGATTTGGGAGAATTTCTGGTTTCAGATTTGAGATGTTTGACCCGTACAATATTTAAGTCTGTGGTATTGTGCTAGAACGAAGATCCTGTATTTTGCAATAGCAGCTGCACTTGGAATTATTACTTGTTTAAGTTTGTGATAATCCACTGTCAACTTCCTGGTAGAGTCCATATTATTGAATTAAATGAAGGGTGTATTGGCTTAAGATATACATTCCAAGGATGCCTACTTCTCTGCCTGCTTCCTTATCATTTGCAATGGCAGTTCTGGAATTTATAAATTAAAATGAATCACTGCTTTTCTAGGCTTCCAATCTAGCAGCATGTTAGCACCATCTCCTAGGGGCCTTGACAGAACGTTAAATCTTGTAACATGAGAGATGGCTTCTATACCAACTTTCCCTTATCCAGTTTGATGTTCCATGTTTTCGATCCAGCACCCCTGAGATCTAGCCCATATGTACTCTTCCAGCTCCTGCCATGAATATTAGCTCGATCCTGCAGCTCTGTTGGCATGTGGACTTCTTCCACCCTCAGAAAGCCAGATGATGTGTGTTGACCTTGGTTTTTAGTCAGAAGGCTAGAAAGAGAGATGGAATCATGTATTGCAAAGTAGAAACCTTTGGATCATCTTCAATGTGATACAAACAGAAGGGTACTACTACTTCCAGGACTCAGAGGGTCCAGGACACAGTTCTGTTTTAGTATATCAACCAAGTGTCACCATTTGCCTTCCATAGATATTGAGCATATTAACTTTAACATGTTTCAGATTGAACTCTTAATCGCTAGCACTCTCAAATTTTGTTTGAGTTTTCACATCTTGGCAGTACTAACTACATGGTTCCAATCCTTAAACCAAAAACCTTGCAGATATGCTGTGCTATTTACTCTCTCTTAAAATCCACATGTGATCTTTGAATAACTCTTTTTTATTCTCTTTTCCAAGTATTTTCAGACTCTGGCTACTTTTTACCACCCTTATGGGTACCACAACTGCCCAAATTACCCCTCATTTATTATCTGGATTATTGCATAACTCTTAACCACTCTTCTTGTTTCTAACCTTGTGACCTACACCCTGTTTTCAACACAAAAGTCAGGGTAATCCTACTAACACAAAAATCAACACATATCACTCTGTCAAAACACTACAAAGTCTTTGCATCTCGCTAAGAGTCAAAGTTTCTAAAATCATCTGTAATTCTTAGCATCATATGGATCCATTATTTTTCTATCATAATTTTCTACTATTCCCTTGCTCACTCAGTGGGCTTGAGCCTTCTTGCTTGTTTTCAAACATACCAGGCAAAGTACTGCATTTGGACTTTTGCAGTTGCCTTTCCTAATGCCTAAAATTCCATGGTTCCATCACTCCTGCATATTTCTCCTTATCTTTCTGAGACCTTTACTAAAATTTAATCTTAACATCAGCTTTCCTGATCACTCTACCTGCTATTGTTTGGATCTAGAAGTTGTCTCAAAGGTGCATGTATTAAAGGCTTGATACTCAGGTTGATAACTATTGGCAGGTAGTAGAACCTATAAGAAGTGGGGCCTGGTGGGAGGTCTTAGGTTACTGAGGACATGCCCCTGAAGGGGATAGTGGGACCCTGGCACCTTTCTCCTTCTCTCACCCTTATGTGTCTCAGTCGAGAGGTAAATTGTTATGTCACACGGTGCTCTAATGATGTGCTACTGCCATTGCTGCCTTCCCATAGGTCCAAAAGCAAAAGGGTCAACTGTTCAAGGACTGAAGCTTCCAAAACTATGAAACAAAACAAACCTTTCCTAATTTTGGTTGCTTATTTCAGATATGTTGTTATAGTAATGTGAAGCTAACACATTATCTGAAACTCTGACGCTTTTTCTTTTTCTGTTTTTTATTTTTTCCTAAGTATTTATCTTCAAATATTATATACTATATATCTTATGCAATTTACAAAAATTTTTAAGCTTTTTTCTCTAAAATAAATACTCAAGGATAAGAAACCTTTTTTTCAATTTTAATCAATGCTGTATCTTTATTTGGCACCAAATATATATTTGTTGAAAGAGCATCTTCATAAACTTATAAACTGGAAACATAGTACTGACTATATACATTTAAATTGCTGAAAAATTGTTGAGCTTTTTTTTAAGGGAATAAAGCAAAACAATAAAACAACAAAATAAAACAGTGGGAACAATATTGGATTTCATAATCAAGACAGAAGGAAATTCCCCATAGTTGCTATATTGCATGTTGTTATCCTCTAAATAGATGCTCAGACTACCAGCTTTAGGCCTGCAAAGTCAATCAAACAATACAAGCATTAAGTCGTTTTTGTACTTCAGTTGCTATCACCTCAGCCTGTGTTCCTCTGAATCAGTGGGTTGTTTACTGGGGTGGGGAGGGGGTCTTCTTGTCTTGCAGCCTGCATGCCAGCTGGCTCACAGGAGGTATGGGTTGGCTTCTTGGTTGTCCTCCTGGCCCATGTGGCTGCTGCTGGCTCATGGGAGGAGTAGGTTGGCTTCTTGGTTTTCCTTCCAGCCTGCATGACTGCTTCTGACTCCTGTTGAGAGTTTTTAAACAAGAGGTTTGTAAAGGGAGTTAAAAATATCATTTGATTTAATTAATAATCATTATTCTGGGTATAGATTAAATTTGCTTTAAAATTGTGGTGCTGAATGAAAATGAACTTAGACATAGTTCCTTTCTTAAAGTAATTTACATATTGGATAATTTGACTAACTGTACATGTGGGTATCACTTCAGAACATTTGCAAAACCAATTCCTAGCAAAAAAATAAACCTCTCCTTAATCATGCCTTGTTCCATACTTAGTTCATGAAAGATGAATAATATTTCCTAATCAAAGAAAATATTTTCCACCAGTATATCAGCATAAAAATTTTTCATCCTTTAAGACAAAGTATTTAATTATAAACTAAATAAATTTCAGAAATTGCTTTTATTAATTTCTGATCACAGTCCTTATTAAAGACTGATAATTTGGAAAGCTTTCAATGGTCTTCCATAATTTTCTGTGTTCATTCAAATGGTTCAAGTCATATCTGTTTATTAAAACATTGAACAGTATGTTGAAGTTAGATTGAAGAATAGAATTGAATAATACTTAATAGGCCAGAATTTAGGTCCAGACTCACTTGGTTCAAATCTAGACTCTTTCATTATTGGCTTTGTTATAATTGATCATACTTGAGAGATATTATAGCACCAGAGTATTGTTATAAGAATTCAGTGAACTGATGCATATAAATAAATTAGAACACTATGTTGAACACTGTAAATATAGCCAGTTCCTGTGTATATAGGTTTCACATTTAAGAACACAATTGAGAGTTAAAAGTATTCAGAAAAAAACTGCATCTGTACTATACAAGTGGAGACTCTTCCTTCCAGTTATTCCCTACACAATACAGTATATAAACCATTTAGATAGCATTTGCATTGTACTAGTTATTATAAATTATCTAGAGTATTTAAAGTATATGAGAGGGTATGGATAGGTTACCTGCAAATACAATTTCACTTTATATAAGAGATTTGAATATCATTGGATTTGGGTTTGTGTGTGTGTGCATGTGTGTGTGTGTGAGTGTGTGTGTGTGTGTGTGTGTGTGTGTAGAAGGGGTTCCTAGAATCTATCTCCCAGAAATACTGAGCGATGATTGCATACATTAAATCTTACTTATCATTGGCTTCACTGAGTTACAAACCTACATGAGCTATGAACTTTTTGAGTCCAAGAAGGTTTCTGGCAGTCAAAGACATGTGCAATTCACATTTGCAAAACATTGTACCAACCTGTAAATTTACCTAATCTTTTAAGTTAAAAAAAAATAGCTGAGCTTGATCGCACAGGCCTATAATCTCAGTACTTGGGGGCTGAGGCAGGAAGATCGCTGCAAATTGAAGGCCAGCCTGGGCTAGATAAAGATTTCAAGGACAGCCTGAACTACATAGTGAGACCCTGTCTCAAAAAAAAAAAATTGCTACCAACAACAACAAACATCTCTATCTCTATCTATCTATCTATCTATCTATCTATCTATCTATCTATCTATGTTTATCTCTTAGATGCATATATCTATGAAATCACCACTCAAAACAAAGCTTTAGCAGTATCCCTGTGTTCCCTTCATGCTACCCTAACTCATAGCTCATAGTTCTCACAAAAGTAACCACTTTCTGGGCTACTCCCACATAGATTAATTGTACTGATGTGCTGGTTTAGAACTTTGTGTATCTACTCTTTTGCTGTCTGGTTTGTTTCATTCAACAGTGTGTTGCTCGGTGTGGTGGCTCATGATTGTAATCCCAGCACTTGGGAGGATGAGGCAGGAGGATCACTGTGAGTTCAAGGTCAGCCTGGACTACATAAATGAGATCAAAGCCAGCCTGCACTATACAGTGAGATTCCGTGTTAAACAAACAAACAAACAAACAAAGCAGTATGGTTTTTGGTATTCATTGGTGTTACTAGAAGTAATATTGTCTTTCCCTTCTGGTTGTGAGGGACTTAGGTGTGTGAATATTTCACCACATTCTACCCATTCTACAGTCACAGGAACGTATATTTTTTCCAGTTTTGGACAGCATGCTACTGTGAACATGATAGAGCACACCTCTCCATACATGGAAGGACATATTTCCATCATGTGGTGCTATGATTTAGACCTAAAATGGCCCCCCAAATCATATACTTGGAAGGTGATTGGATAGTGGAGATGCCATACTCATGGGTGGATTTATCCACTAATGAGCTCATAGGTGAATATGCTATTAGGAGATGGGGCCTGATTGGATGTGGGTATGACCTGGAAGGGTGTATTCTTGTCTCTGGCTCCTTCCTCTCTGTCTGTTCCCTGACTGCTCTGAGTTGAACACCTTTTCCTCTGGTCATATCTCTCTGTCAGGCTGTTTTGCCTTAGAGCCAGCTAACTACAGACTGAAACCAGGAACCAAAATAAACCTCTTCTTCTTTAAGTTGTGGTGTTTAGTATTTGTTTAATATTGTTTAGTATTGTTTAGTATTGTGTGCCTATGAGGGGAAAGTGACTAAGACAGGTGTATACTCAGAAGTGGAGTTTCTGGGCCACTGGTTAGATATACTGTCAGCTGTAGTGAATAGTGCCAAACATTTATAGTAAGCATAGCAGTTTACCTGCACCAG